>JASDQU011028157.1:15450-29357 GCA_032191745.1 Picea mariana
TCTGAAAAGGGTTAACAAGTCTTTAGCTCCTCCCTCATGTGACCATTCCCATGACCATGGGCCTTACTTCAAAAGGATATTTCAGAATTCACGACTTCAAAAATCCTGTTGTTGAGTCTCCTCGACTCCTTCAAGTTTTGAAACCCAAAATAGGGATTAACGTGCTCTAGCTCCTCCCTTAGGTTCTTTCCATGCAACTATGTCCTATGATCACCAAATGAGCCCAAAAGGTTCTCATCGCATTTCGCATATCGGCGATGTGGAAGTCAAGGACTTTTGTCCTCCCAACTCTTGATACCCAAATGCCAATGATTCCCCCTTAGGCGATCAATGGTCCAAGTCTCTCCCTTGATCAATGGTTGCAATCAAATCACAATTTTGTCTGTCACAAGTTCTCGCTGCTCCCTCCATTGACTTTATTTAGTAGCGATTCATCAAAATGCTGAACTCTCACCATGCATCCTTTCCGATGGATGACCATGATGATGTCAGCTCTTCCCCTTTTAAACCTCTGACTTATGTGGAATTATACCACGTGTTAGCTGAATGGATGCTCCTAACTTGTTTCGGGGTTTTGTGACCCTCCTCTCCGAACACGATGTTCTCCAAAACCTAAAAAGCCGAAATGCGAAGTCTCCTGTGTGCACGATACATTAAGGTTCACACAACTCTAACATATCTGATGGTTTTCGACTATCTGCGCTAAATCTGACGACCCAGATCTAATCTCCTATGCATTCCTCTGTGTAATCTCATGTGTGCCTAGACATAGATTTGGTGGTCCAAATCTTCTCTCCCAGTGTCGATCCAATGACAGTTGTGCTCCTCCTCTCAAGATTTGGCACTTTCCTTACCTTAGAATATTTTCTAAGTGTCAAAGGATTCGATCTTCGATTCTTCTTTGAGCCCAAATATTTTGGGTCTCGACTATGTTCTAAGAACGTTGTCCCTCCCAAGATTTTCAAACTGACTCAGATCCAAGGGGCTAGGCCCTTTGTTTCCTCAAAACACTTTTGGGTGCTCCTCCTAGCACACTTCTGTGCTCAAACTCCTGAGCTTCTTTGAACTCAAAACGTGCTCACTTTGCGTGTCCTCCTTGCACTTGACTAGCATTCATATGGTTGTCATTCAACACCTTCATTTGAGTGTTGGCCTGGTGCATTCCTTTCATAGGTGTTTGTCCTCTTTGAGATCTAATTGTTCGGACCTCAAAGGTATATGTCCCTTCTATCCTTCGAAGAGATGTAAGTTACCTTTGGCAACTTATGCTCAAGCACTCCTTGGTGAGCCTAAAGAGTGTTCAACAACTCTGTAAGTGTCTTTTGTTTGACACTTATCCTGTCACAGAACTCGAAATAGAGTTCTCTTTTTTTGTGCACTTCTTTGCACTGGCTCGATGCCCACCTTGTAGAGCTTCTACAAAACCTTCAATGATTTTGTCTTCTCTATGCCCTCCTCTGCATAGTTCCTCCTCCAAGGTGTTCAACAACCTTGGGGATTTTCCCTGAGTCTAATACTTCCTTTGGTGCACCTGCCTGGCAAATTATTTGCCTGAATTACACATAACTCAGATGTGCACTCTAGCACTGGCTTACAGATCCATCAACACTCTGTCATGCAACCTCTTTCATAAATACACAAAGAACCTAGACTAAAATCAAAGAAACCAACAAAAGAGAATTCTATCTATCCCTGCAGATAGAAACAAACATACATCTATAGTCTAAAAACACATAAACGACATTCAAATGCATAAAACACACAAAGACTCATGTGCAAGAAAAAATGCTCTTTGTGTTAATATTCAAAATGGCTGATTATAATGTGTTTGAGCTCTGACTACAATAGAGTCTCTGCTCTCTTCTCCTTCTATTCTCTGTTCAACTACCCTTCTACTAAACAGAAAACAAAGATCTTTTTACCAAAGGGGGGTCCTCGAGCTCTTCCCTCCATATCACCTACTCTCATAAATCACACTGAATTACATTGAATGCGCCATATAATCTAAATTGGAGTTATATCCCCTTATACCTGTTAGCCATTAAGGTGACCTTGACTACAACATGCTCGAAGGCATGGCTTCATCTTTACCAACCTCACAAACATTTAATACATTTAATTTCAATTTGAATTTTGAAATTGAGAGGGTTGGTGACCCTCTTCTCCCTGAATGCATGCTGAGTGTGTTACCTAGCTGGCGCATAGCTGGGTTGAAGTGATGATTCTACATCATACTCCACTACTGCAAAAACTTCATGAGCTCCTACTCATGAGCTTCCCATCTCTTCTATTGAAATACACCAGGATCCCAAATAGTTCTCTGGATATGTCCATCTGCTCCATCGCTTTGCTACTATTGCATCTTCCTTGTTGCTATTGCAGGCTCTCTTCTATTCATCCCCTTGCTGACAGATTATGCTTCTGACCTCAACATCAACTTTCTTATCTCTTCAACTTCCTCATCTAGATGCTCCCATGGATGGTTCTCTTTATGCAGTCTCCTAGAAAGAAGTTTTTTCTCATTCATGGGTAGATCAAATATATCCCCCATGATGTTTTCTTCATCTGTTATGGCCTTAGCTTGCCATCATACTACAAAGTTCAGCTCTGCAGTCTCATCACTGAGTTGTTTCTCAACTTCTTTTTCTAACAAATTTTCTTCTTCTAGTTCTCCTACTAGTGCATCTCCAGCTTCCTCCAACGGCTCCCCATACTGGATTTTGTCCTCTCCTTCTACTGCATACCTTAACGCTGTAGTCTCCATTTATTTAGCCTCCTGACTGAAATTTCTAAGAAATTCTACTGAATGCTTCTCTCCTGAAATCATGACTGTCTCCTTGCAGTCATGTGTTGGTTCTAGATGGTCTAACCAATCATCCAACATCCTCAATTCCATCTCCCATTGAGTGAGCAACTCATCTGCATGCTCCTCTTCTAACGGGGCGAATTTTGATGTCTGCTCCATTTCTTCTTTCTCTTTGATAGTCACAAATGGATGTCCTTCTGTTGTTGTTGTATCTGCAACACATTCTCTCACCTCAACTAGGATATATGGTAGGAATACCTCAATTCCTCCAATGATCAAAAGGCATCTATGATCCTTCTCTATTATCTCTCCTCGTTGATCTAAACTCACCCCTGAGTTCATGGGACTCTCACATGGCCTCATCTACTCTACCTTGCCCACCTGGTAATATGGGATTTTTGCCCTGCCCACCTGGAAGTCTATGAGATCCTTCGATGATCTCATCTCATTTCTCACTTGGAAACTCAAAATTTCTTCACTTCCCACATGAAGTCCTTGAGATCAACCATTGACCTCTTCTCATTACCCACCTGGAAACTTGAAATTTCCCCACTGCCCACTTGGCATTTTTTGAGATCCTTCTTGGCTTCTCGCTCACATATTTGAACCACTTCCTCTGCTTTCCTAAGGCTTTCAACATACCCCAACCATCCTCTTAAAAACTTTCACTATCCTCTAGTCAACAGTTTCTGAACGAGCCTTTTTTCTTTCCGCTTCAAGTTCCATTCGTATACCCAATGCGGCTTTGAATCCTACTGCATTTTAAACACAATATGCTCCATTTGTGCTCTTATTTCAGTGATCTCTTGGTCCACCTCGGCCTTGCTTCCCTGCTGGAAGTCTCCTCTTTGAGCACATCCCCGACCTTCAATAGTCATCTTCTCTCTTTACCTGCTACCTACAAAAATCAATTATGTGCAAGATTTGATACCAAATGACACAGGGCCCCCCTACCTCTTCCCTGGTAGGGTCCGTTGACCTCCTATTCAAGGATCATTCTTCCTCTGATGAGCTAAAGAAACTCCCTAGTTCTCTACTATAACCTTTCAGACAAATCCACAAGTCCTTCAGAAACAACACCTGTGCAAACATGCACCAGGTGTGAGCTTCAACTCCACGCGACCATGATGCTATGACCTCAGGCCACACCAAGAGGTGCCTTTCACAAATTGGGACTTCCTGGATTTCAATGTAGAGCACCCTGAGTCCTTGTCCTTTGAAATGTCAAACCCCAAAAAGGGTTAATGAGTCTTTAGATCCTCCCTCATGTGACCATTCCCATGACCACAGGCCTTACTTCAAATGGCGCATTCAGAATTCACAACTTCATGAACCTGTTACTAGGTCTCTCCGACTCCTTCAAGTTTCGAAACTTGAAATAGGGCTTAATAGGCTCTATCTCCTTCCTTGGGTTCTTTCCATGTGACTATTTCCTGTGATCACCAGTTGAGCCCAAAAGGCACTCATCGCATTTCACATATAGGTGATGTGGAATTCAAGGACTTATGTCCTCCCAACTCCTGATACCTGATTGTCAATGATTCCCCCTTGGACGATCAATGGTCCAAGTCTCTCCCTTGATCAATGGTTGTGATCAAATTGCAATTTTATATGTTGCAAGTTCTCACTGCTCCCTCCATTGACTTTCTTCAGTAGTGAGTCAGTGAAATGCTTAACTCTCACCATGCATCCTATCCAATGGACGACCACGATGATGTTGTCTCTTCTCCTTTTAAACCTTTGACTTATGTGGACTTATACCATGCATCAGCTGAACGGATGCTCCTGACTTATTTTGGGGTTTTGTGACCCTCCACTCCGGACATGATGTTCTCCAAACCCCGAAAAACCAAAATGTGAAGTCTCCTATGTGCACGAGTCAATAAGGTTTTCACACCTCTTGCAAATTCGATGGTTGTCAGCTATCTGTGCTAGATATGACAGCCCAGATATAATCTCCTGCGCATTCCCCTATTCAATCTCATGTCCGCCTGTACATAGATTCAATGGTCCAAATCTTCTCTCCCAGTGTCTATCCAATGACATGTGTGCTCCTCCTCCTCCTGATCTTTGGCACCTTCCTTGCCTTAGAATATTTTCTAACTGTCGAAGGATTCAACCTTTGATTCTTCCTTGAGCCCAAAGATTTTGGGTCTCGACTACATTCTGAGAACTCTATCCCTCCTAATATTTTTAAACTAACTCATATCCAAGGGGCTCAGCCCTCTTCTTCCTCAAAATACTTTTGGGTGCTCCTCCTAGCATAGTTTTGCGCTCGACCTATTGAGCTTCTTCGAACTCAAAACAAGTTCACTCTGCGTGTCCTCCTTGTGCTTGACTAGCCTTCAGATGGCTTTCATTCAACACCTTCATCTGAGTGTTGGCCTGGTGTACTCCTTTCACAAGTCTTTGTCCTATTTGAGATCTAACTGCTTAGACCTCAAAGGTCTATGTCCCTTCTATCCTTCGAAGAGATGCAAGTGCCCTCTGGCAACTTATGCTCAAGCACTCCTTGCTGAGCTTACAGTGTGTTCAACAACTTTGTAAGTGTCTTCCCTGTGACACTTCTTCTATCTCAGGACTCAAAATATAGTTCTTTCTTTCTGTGCACTTCTTTTCACTGGCTCGATTCCCACCTAGTAGAGCTTCTACAGAACCTTCAATGATTCTTTCTTCCATGTGCCCTCCTCTACAAATTTCCTCCTCCAATGTGTTCAACAACCTTGGGGCTTCTCCCTAAGTCTAAGACTTCCTCTGGTGTGCCCTCTTGGAAACTTCTTTTCCTGAATTCTGCAGAACTCAGATATGCACTCTGGCACTACCTTACAGATCCCTCAATAGTATTTCATGCAACCTCTTGCATGAAGGCACAAAGAACCCAAACTAAAATCAAAGAACCTAATGACAGTGAATTCTGTCTATCCCTGCAGATGGAAACAAACATACATCTACATTCAAAAAGCACATAAACGCCATTCAAATGCATAAAACACACAAAGACTCATGTGCATGAAACATTGTTCTTTCTATCCTCTATTCTGCTACCCTTCTACTAAATAGAAAACAAATATCTTTTTACAAAAGGGGGCTCCTCGAGCTCTTTCCTCCATCTCACCTACTCTGATAAATTCCAATGAATTATATTGAATGGGCCATCTAATCCGAATTGGAGTTAGATCCCCTTCTAAATCTCAGTCATTAATGTGACATCAACTACAACATGCTCAAAGGAATGGCTTCATCTCTACCAGCCTTACAAACATTTAATACATTTAATTTCAATTTGAATTTTGAAATAGGGAGGGTTGGTGACCCTCTTCTCCTTGAATGTGCGTTGAGTGTGTTGTCTAGATGGCATGTAGCTGGGTTGGAGTGATGCTCTTGCATCAATAATCTGCACTGGCATCATTGGGGACAGCTCCAAAATATTCTCATCATCATAGATGGTTATCAAGTCAAACAAGGGATTTGATACACTTGTTCTTCCTGTTTTCCTACCTATCTCAGGATGGGTCAGAATTTCCCCTAGTGATCTGATCTCTGGTGGTGTAACTTCAAGGTTTTTAGACCCGTTGATTTCTTCAATTTTCATCAGATCTAGGCTACATGGCTCTCCTTAGATTTTGATTGGTTCATCATCCTCATCATGTCTATCAAATCAAGTTCATTTTACAAATGATCAATGATTCTTTTTTCCCCTTATAGAAAGAGTAAACCCCTTCTCTGTGCCTCTATGGTATCTGTCGCCCTAATTTCTTCCCTGGATCTAAGGGCCTCTTGAGATGACTGCTCTATTGTCTCCACATGTTCATCCATGCTCATGGAATTGAACCTAGTCATATTTGGGTTGGCGATTCTCTAAACCACACTATCCCAGTCCTCGACACATTCTGTGAAAATTTCATTCTCAAACTTATCATGAGTGTATGGCCAATAGGATGATACTTGTGAAGCATGTTGGAGGACCAGGCCTTTAGGGTCATGCTTTTGGAATAAGCATGTTGGGAACCTGAATTCAAGTTGGATCATCCCTTCTTTCTTGGCTTGAGCGGTATACTTTACCAAATAAAACCCCACATGGAAATCATAGTGTATGAAAGAATGCTTCTTGTCCTTGACTAATGTGGCGTTATATCCCTGTAGGATAATCTGATAGCATATTTCTCCCACAACGAGGTGACCTAGGACATGAGCGGGTAGGATTTGTGGTGCTTTGGTGGCCCCAAACACCCTGATATAGGTTGAGTGTTCATCTAAATATCAATGGCTTACCTTAGCTACCATTTTCTTGGTTGTTGTGGATAATATTGGGATTTCCTTTTTAAAAATAATAAAAAGAATACGAGCGATGAATTCATCACAGATGAGTGCACAAGATTTTTTGTACCTGCTCTCCCAGAGTATGATGAAATAAATGTGATCAGCGAGCTCCATAACATGCCATTTTAGATTCATGTCGGCGAAGACATTTCTTGCATAGATAACATTGAGCAAGTACGAGGCCATGTAGAAAGCAGGTACTTCCCCTCCTTTCAAAGTCTAATATTGTTGTACAAAGATACTCAATTGTTTAGAAATTATCGTTCCCCAATTGAAGCTGCTTCCGAAAATTTCCACCGTGTATGCCAAGGAAATCAATTCTTCTGAAAACTTGGAGCAGTCTTTCTCTCCATATAGTCGACATATTAGATCCATTAGATAGATGTATGGATCTCTTAGGTTAATTGTTCCATACTATCCATTTCTCCAGCTGGTAAACTTCTTTTCCTCCTTCCACCATCAGGCCATCAATCAGCTGGTGTCATGGAATTCATAAAACTTCATCATGAAGTCTGTGTTTAACCACTCCTTTGGGTCCCTAAGATTGTAGTATTTCTAGACTTCTGACGAGAGGAAAACTCTGACACACCCACATTCTTATCGTTGATCAAGAACTTATTCCCGTATGTATGGTTGATTAGCCATTTCATAACCTATATGCAAGGGAAAATTGGGGTTCTATTGGTCACCATGTGCAAATATGACCGTCGGACGTTCAGGAACACCTAGTCATCGAGTGCTCTTACATCTTGGTCATTGTGTGGGATATACTTTGGGTACTCCTCTCGACTGATTCTATTGAAAATGTCCCCCCACTATGGGAGCACTACCTTGGATCTAGTGTCTGCCTCTATATTACCGAAGACTGGAGGCTTGAAAAAATCTTTCTTTGGTGCGGTTCTTATGATTGGTTCTGCCCTGGGAGCATATTCTAGTTGCCTCACTGCACCAGGAGAAGAACCTTCACCTATCTTAGTTTCCTTTAGTTTGGGTGCTCTTGGTGAACGTCTGGTGGTTGGATTTCTCGGAGTCATTTTACCTCTAGTTAGAACATAGTTTAGAGACTATGCAAGAAAATTGGATGCATATATAAATTAGGACCAATGAATTGATAAACTTGAACACATATCTCTGCAAATTTTTTAGCTTTTTATCGATAATTTGAGGGTTAGTACAGTCTTCATACCCTCTCTTTTCTCCTTTGGATGTATAGAATTCAAAATTGTGTGCAGAATGAATTTGTTCAAAATTGTTCTAGATATTTAAACAAGGATGAACTTACCTTGTCGCATAAGCCATTCAATTTGGGTTTTCAGTGTAATTTCATTAAATCTTCTATCGGATATTCAAATATGTTTAAAATTAAATTCATCGTGGGTTGACAGCGTGGGCGCAGGTTGTAACCTGGTCTATTGGCAATTTCAAATTGTTGTTGTTTAATCAATGCATGAGGTAGCAAAAAATGTGGTATCAAGCATTAACTGGTCTATTAAATGTCCAAATCCAATTGTATCTTATGCCTCAAATATCCCATCATTTCACTAGTCCATTTGGTGAGTCGGGGGTCAGGATTGTTATTCAAACACTTTTCGTTGATATCTTCTTGCAAAATATTCGACACCGATCGATCTTGTCGTACAGAGCTGACATGGAAAAGCTGACTAGGAGGCATGACTAGGACCCAGAGAACCTTAATATGACTTAGAACAAAACTAGTTCATACGACCCCCTTACATGATAAATACACATGTCATTCGAGACCCATGACTTCATTTTCTCGTGTTAATCAAAATCGAGCCTTTTTTTAAGCTATATACTCTAAAACCCAATCCTATCTTTCCAACGCTGAAAAGTTTCAAGGATCGACGATCGATGATCAACCTACCCAAGTGCTCTTGGATCGACTCTCTCGAAAATGTCCCAATGCCGAAAACGCATCGGGGACTGACGGTCAACGATATGTTTGTCGCAAATGAAATGATTGTTTTAACCATTCTATATTTCCCTGAACCTGATAAAGCACATTGATCATTGGCTATTGGTGATTTATTTGCATCCTTTGTTAATGCCTATCCGTCCCATATTTTTCCGATGCTGAAGGGTATCGAGTATATCTTGAAACTTCATGCGAATAAATTACGCAAACCAAATACACCTTTTTCTGAGGCCAATGGGGATCAATGCTCGACAACTGTTTCTACTGTGTGGTGTTGGGCCCCTTGTTTTTGGATTTTAGGCTGCACAAGAAGGACTACAATCCCAATTTTGGTTTATCACGAGTTGCGCAATCTATAGAAGAAGGTGGATAGTGGAGCAAGGAAAAGTAACAGAAATAGGTTGTGAGAAAAGGACAACACAACACTAGCAAGGAAAAATTAGTTACGATAGAACAAGAAAGCATGCTAGCCCAAATCCAAAAGATCCCAATAAGCTTATATATATGACACGTATGAGATTGTAAAAGGTCTCTCTCTCAGTTCTGGGTTCTTTCTCTTGATAGGTTGAGTTTTTCTATTGTTAATAAAATGTTGTACATGTCATTTGCATTTGGTTTTGGGTAAATATATCTCTATGACATGAGTCCAAAGTCAAAAGTCTGTAACAGAGTACCAAGTTGTATCTTTGAGATTGTATTTGATAAGTTCTGAAGATAATAGATGAAGAAGGACCCGAAACATGGAAATATAATGTGTCATAATATTTTTATGATTATGCATTGTATCTTTATATAAATTCTTTATGTTTGATAAGCTCAATATGATGTCTCTATGTATGAATACTTTTTTCAACTTAATTATCTTCAGTTCTTGTATGCGTGAGTTCAGATCTAATCTGTAATTGGTCTATTTTGTGCAAGATCACGATGAGTCTTGAAGGTTATGGTAACCCACCCAAATATTCTCCTTGACCTTCCCTATCCTTTTTTCTTGGTTGCACTTCAGATGAGACTTATTCTCTTCGGAGGAGTTGAAAATGTCAGTGCTCTAGACTACATGGTGCCTTTTGTTGGTAACCTGAGAAGGACCCTGGTCTGATCAATTTTGCACCAACAAAAAGGTTCTATTTTCGGGACCTATGTTAAAAGGGAACTGTAGGGAGAATGCTTTTGCAGATTCATAGATCTAATATTCACTAATGGTGGGAGAGAAATTGTGACGCCTTCATATGGAAAGAAGCGGAGATAAGAGGGAAATCTATGAAAGATACACGGGAGGTAGTCTTTTACTCAGAAAGATCGAACGACCAATACGAGATATTCTAGGTTAAGTTCCTAAAATAACTTTTCCACTGGATATATAGGCTCCAAGAAGCTCCATAATTCCAAGAACGAGTCAAGAGGACCTGCACTTGGGATACAAAAAATATTGTAGCACTTCATCAGCTAGATCATCCATTCATGAAAGCGATTGATTTTTGGGTCAATACAACATTAGAAGGATACATTATTGGAGAAGGAATTCAGCATGTATATTGAAGAGGAAAGAGAATATTCAGCCCTGATTCCAAGAAATATCAGGAATCTGGTTGAAGAGACCACCCCATAGGAAGAGAACAAGACCCCCTAGATCAAATAAACCCACCCCGAAGCCAGTGGCTCTAGCCCCGAATCACCCATACCCCAAGTGTCTTCTATACAAGTGCTAAATTTGATACTACCTTCTTATGCTAATTTTGTTCTAGTACAACTAGTTAGTCAGTAACAACAGGGAAGTGAAAGTACAAGGAGAATATTGGGATCACCTGGTAGGTCGCAACCAGGACTGTTAGATTTTATTTCTATAGGAGCAGCAAGATCAACAATGGATGACAATGTAGGAGGTTCGATTGCTTGATACCTAGAATTATGGGGTAAAGGAGATGAAGATGTTGATAAACATTGGTTCTTGTGTGAAGAAATCCTGAGGTCCAAAGGGACTCTGGATGAAAATAAATTAGTTGAGTTCCATACTACCTTGAGAGGTCATGCTCTCAAATGGTACATGAAGGTTATTGAGCCAGGAGTACCAGGAATGCAAGGTCAAGAATTCACACTTGACCAGGTATGGATAAGGTTCATAGCTGAGTTTAAGCTACCTCAGTCAGAACAAAAATCTTTGTATGAGTTACATGAGATTCAACAAAGGGAAGGTGAATCATCCTAGGAATATAGCTAAAAGTTTAAAGATTCTATAGGGAGGTTAGCATATCCAACTCATGAGGAACATCAAAGAGAATGGTGTATTCATGGATTTTTACCTCTGACACAGATTCTGTTAACACAACTATGGATAGCCACTTTGATAGATGCCTTGGAACAATCAATGAGGATTGAAGCCATGGAAGGATATCCGGGGAGCCTGAAAGTGACTAGACCCCCATCAGATGAAAATTTGGCACAACTACAAGGGAAAATATTAGCGCTTATAGAAAATATTCAAGAATTGAATATACCCAGACCAGGATGACTAGAGGTCTGGTGTACTAGATGTTACATAGAAGGAAATATGGTGAATGAATGTCCAAGAATGAGGGGAATGGGACCTCCTCAAAATTTGATGGGACCCTCACTAGGACCCACGAGAGGTGTTTCACAAGTATATGTGAATTTACCATTCCATAAACCCACCCCATATCATGCTTGTCCAGGTAGCCAAGAAGCGCCAACAGTTGAGTATTGTGAGATTTGTCGAATCCATGGGCATGGGCCAAGACAGTGCCCCATTATTCAAAAGTATTCAATAGTAAAAAATATTGTACATTGTGAGTTTTGTGCATCTACCACACATACTACCAATCAATGTAGAGTGTTGGATGCACTTGCGGACAGGATGGATCAAACAACATTTAGGGTGAATGAAACCCCTCAGGGACCGGGAAGAGGTTGAGGAGGTGGAGTCGAAGGCGAATTCAGAGGAGGAAAAAGTGGGGGAAGAGGACCAAGTAGATGCTAAAACCATGATGAGCAAGGCCATATGGCTAGATACTATCCTCATCTGAGGCGACCATGGTGCTCTCACTGTAGAACCAATGTGCATGCAACTGAAGACTGCCTAGAACTAATTGAAAAATGGGAATATCAGGTACATCAATGAGTAACTAACCTCATCCGTTTAGAGATAAAGAGATTTATTAGAGGGAAAATTCCCAACCTTGATATCATCACTCAAGGAGCGGAAAATATTGGTTTTGATGCTGATAATTTACCTCAGATCCAAAAAGCAACAACTAAGGAAGACATGTATGATCCTCTGAAACATAAGATATTTTTTTTTAATTTCATAGAGGTATTTCAGAATATCCCTAGCCCTGAGATGCAAGAGAAACCCCCTCATCATATTGTTTACCCTAAGATTGTGCAAGTCTCTTCTTCACCCCCTGCACCCAGAAACCTTGTAGTCACACTGAGACAACCTGAGAAACCACAAAATGTAGTCGAACTTTGGTTTGAGTTATTTTCTGATATTCTTCGAAATGACGAGTTAAAAAAAAAGTTGTGCAATGCACTATACCTAGTTCTAGGGAATGTAGAATCCAAAGAAGTAATAATAAGGACTAATATTCCTGAGAAAATTACTCAGAGAGTGCAGAAAAGGAAAGTATGAACTGGAAAAGATTTTAGACTAGTAGCCCAACTAGATGATTTTAAGATTAAGGAAGTTATGTTATATCTAGAATCTGATGTTAACATACTGCCTAAAAATACTTTGGAAGCCTTAGGAAAACCCTAGTTGATATATTCCCCAATTTAGCTAAGAATGGCCAATCAATATTGTATTTTCCCAATAGGAAAACTGGAGAATGTGGAAATAGATGTTGCGAGAGTGAATATTATAGTTGATTTTGAGGTGATCGAGATCATGGGAGATAAGAAGCCTTATACTTCACTACTTGGTATTTATTGGGCCTATGAAAACTATCTATTGATTGACCTAAATAAATACACTATGACATTTCAGGCAAATGAGATCAAAGTGGTTCAACCCTTGGATTCGTATTTAGGCCCCCGATATACCAAGCCAATGGAAAATAATATGGAGGGAGAATACTTGGATCAATTGTATACTGTAACAATAGGAACAAGAGAAGATTACATAAATCCTACTGTTGATGGATCAATAAGTTGGAGGAGTATACAATCAATAAACGAAGATTCAAAACTGGCATTTGACAGTTGGCAATAAGGCTCATATGAAATATTTTCAAGAAGATGCGCAACTGTTAGGGAAATTAGATGGGTTGGAACTGAGGTTAGATAACATTCGATATTTGATGGTACCTCAGGACTTAATATTTTTCTGGTCAGCATAGAAGAAAAGTTAGTGGAGGATCAAAGGATCTCAGTGTTGGATTTATCCCTCTAGGATACCCCTTCCAGATGGCAGGCCAATCACAAAGCCTTTGTTGGAAATTGGAATGATGTGAAACAAGATATCAAATATAGATTTCAGGATAAGGAGCAGCTAGAATCAGAGATGCAGACAGATTTGCAAGTTGTGTAATTGTTCAATGGACAATCTGATCCTAAAGCAGATATTGAAAAATGTGTGGCATAGTGGCAAGTTGCGGAAATACCATCTCGCTTTTGGGTTCAAGTTTTTCCCCATTCACTAGGTCCAATTCCGAAAGCTTGGTTCATTCATGAAGAAACCAGAAGATAGACCAGAGACTAGAAAATGTTGGCAGATAAATTTTTCAAGGAATTCTCGTTTACAAGTACCCTGAGCTTGAAGTAGTCCTACAAAGAATTAAAGAATTCCTCTTTACAAACACTAGTAAAAAGAAATCATACCTAGTGGTATGC
>JASDQU011028157.1:29866-46998 GCA_032191745.1 Picea mariana
TGGACATAGATTCAATGGTCTAGATCTTCTCTCCCAGTGTTGATCCAATGACATTTGTGCTCCTCCTTCTGAGCTTTGGCACCTTCCTTGCCTTAGAATATTTTCTAAGTGTCGAAGGATTCGACCTTTGATTCTTCCTCGAGCCCAAAGATTTTGGGTCTCGACTACGTTTTGAGAATGTTGTCCCTCCTAAGATTTTTAAACTAACTCAGATCCAAGGGGCTTAGCCCTCTGCTTCCTCAAAAGACTTTTGGGTGCTCCTCCTGGCATAGTTTTGCGCTCGACCACTTAAGCTTCTTTGAAATCAAAACAAGTTCACTCTGTGTGTCCTCCTTATGCTTGACTAGTCTTCAGATGGCTTTCATTCAACACCTTCATCTGAGTGTTGGCCTGGTGCACTCCTTTCACAAGTATTTGTCCTATTTGAGCTCTAACTGCTCAGACCTCAAAAGTCTATGTCCCTTCTATCCTTCAAAGAGATGCAAGTGCCCTCTGGCAACTTATGCTCAAGCACTCCTCACTGAGCCTACAGTGTGTTCAAAAAATTTGTAAGTGTCTTCCCCGTGACACTTCTTCTATCTTAGGACTCGAAATATAGTTCTTTCTTTATGTGCACTTCTTTGCACTGGTTCGATTCCCACCTAGTAGAGATTCTATAGAACCTTCAATGATTCTTTCTTCTTTGTGCCCTCCTCTACAAAGTTCATCCTCTAATGTGTTCAACAACCTTGGGGCTTCTCCCCGAGTCTAAGACTTCCTCTGGTGTGCCCTCTTGGCAACTTATTTTCCTGAATTCTGTAGAAATCGGATATGCACTCTGGCACTAGCTTACAGATCCCTCAACAGTATTTCATGCAACCTCTTGCATGAAGCCACAAAGAACCCAAACTAAAATCAAAGAACTCAATGACAGTGAATTCTTTCTATCCCTGCAGATAGAAACAAACATACATCTACATTCAAAAAATACATAAACACCATTCAAATGCATAAAACACACAAAGACTTATGTGCAGGAAACACTACTCTTTGTATTAATATTTAGAATACCTGATTACAATGTGTTCGAGCTTTGACTGTAATAGAGTCTCTATTCTCTTCTCCTTCTATCCTCTGTTCTACTACCCTTCTACTAAATAGAAAACAAATATCTTTTTACAAAAGGGGGCTCCTTGAGCTCTTCCCTCCATCTCACCTACTCTGATAAATTATAATGAATTATATTGAACGGGCCATCTAATCCGAATTGGAGTTAGATCCCCCTCTAAATCTCAGTTATTAATGTGACATCAACTACAACATGCTCAAAGGCATGGCTTCAGCTCTACCAGCCTTACAAACATTTAATACATTTAATTTCAATTTGAATTTTGAAATAGAGAGGGTTGGTGACCGTCTTGTCCTTGAATGTGCGTGAGTGTGTTGTCTAGATGGCACGTAGCTGGGTTGGAGCGATGCTCCTGCATCAGTAATCTGCAATGGCATCACTAGGGACACCTCCAAACTCTTCTCATCATCATAGATGGTTATCAAGTCGAACAAGGGATTTGATACACTTGTTCTTCCTGTGTCCTACCTATCTCAGGATGGGTCACAATTTTCCCTAGTGATCCGATCTCTGGTGGTGTAACTTCAGGGTTTTCAGACCCATTGATTTCTTCAATTTTCATCAGATATAGGATACATGGCTATCCTTATATTTTGATTGGGTCATCAATGGGAATCCTCATCATTTCTATTAGATCAGGTTCATTTTACAATTGATCAAAGATTCTTTTTTCCCCTTATAGAAAGAGTAATCCCCTTCTCTGTGCCTCTATGGTCTCTGTCACCCTAATTTCTTCCCTGGCTCTGAGGCCCTCTTCATATGACTGCTCTATTGTATCCACATGTTCATCCATGCTCATGGACTTGAACCTGGTCATATTTGGGTTGGCCATTATCTGTACCACCCCATCCCAGTCCTCAACACATTCTGTGAAAATTTCATCCTCAAACTTATCATGAGTGTATGGCCAATAGGATGATACTTGTGAAGCATGTTGGAGGACCAGGCCTTTAGGGTCATGCTTTCAGAATAAGCATGTTGGGAACCTAAATTCAATTTGGATCATCCCTTATTTCTTGGCTTGAGTAGTATACTTTACCAGATAAAACCCCACATGGAAATCATAGGGTATGAAAGAATGCTTCTTGTCCTTGACTAATGTGTCGATATATCCCTGCAGGATAATCTGATAGCATATTTCTCCCACAATGAGGAGATCTAGGACATGAGTGGGTAGGATTTGTGGTGCTTTGGTGGCCCCGAACACCCTGATATAGGTTGAGCGTTCATCTAAATATCAATGGCTTACCTTAGCTACCATTTTCTTGGCTGTTGTGGATAATCTTGGGATTTCCTTTTTAAAAATAATAAAATGAATACGAGCGATGAATTCATCGCAGATGAGTGCGCAAGATTTTTTGTACCTACTCTCCTAGAGTATGATGAAATAAATGTGATCAGGGAGCTCCATAACATGCCATTTTAGATTCATGTCGATGAAGACATTGCTTGCATAGATAACATCGAGCAAGTACAAGGCCATGTAGAAAGAAGGTACTTCCCCTCCTTTCGGCGTCTGATCTTGTTGTACAAAGATGCTCAATTGTTTAGAAATTATCGTTCCCCAGTTGAAGCTACTTCTGAAAATCTCCACCGCGTATGCCAAGGGAATCAATTCTTCTAAAAACTTGGAGCAGTCCTTCTCTCCATATAGTCGACAGATTGGATCCATCAGATAGATGTATGGCTCTCTCAGGTTAATCGTTCCATACTATCCATTTCTTCGGCTGGTAAACTTCTTGTCCTCCTTCCACCATCAGGTCATCAATCGGTTGGTGTCATGGAATTCATAAAACTTCATCATGAAGTCTGTGTTTAACCACTCCTTTGGGTCCCTAAGATTATAGTATTTCTCGACTTCTGATGAGAGGAAAATTCTAACACACCCACATTCTTATCATTGATCAAGAACTTATTCCCATATGTATGGTTGATTAGCCATTTCATAACCTATATGCAAGGGAAAACCGGGGTTCTTTTGGTCACCATGTGTAAATATGACCGTCGGATGTTCGGGAACACCTGGTCATCGAGCGCTCTTACATCTTGGTCATTGTGTGGGATATACTTTGGGTACTCCTCTTGACTGATTCTATTGAAAATGTCCCCCCACTATGGGAGCACTACTTTGGATCCAGTGTCTACCTCCGTATCACTGAAGACTGGAGGCTTGACAAAAGATTTCTTTGGTGTGGTTCTTATGACTGGTTCTGCCCTGGGAGCATATTCTAGTTGCCTTACCACACCAGGAGAAGAACCTTCACCTATCTTAGCTTCCTTTAGCTTGGGTGCTCTTGGTGAACGTCTGGTGGTTGGATTTCTCGGAGTAATTTTACCTATAGTTAGAACATAGTTTAGAGACTATGCAAGAAAATTGGATGCATATATAAATCATGACCAACGAATTGATAAACTTGAACACATACCTCTGCAACTTTTTTAGCTTGTTTTCGATAATTTGAGGGTTAGTACAGTCTTCAGACCCTCTCTTTTCTCCTTTGGATGATATAAAATTCAAACTTGTGTGCAGAATGAATTTTTTCAAAACTGTTCTAGATATTTAAACAAGGATGAACTTACCTTGTCACATCAGCCATTCAATTTGGGTTATGAGTGTAATTCCATTAAATCTTCTGCCAGATATTCAAATATGTTTAAAATTAAATTCATCATGGGTTTTTGGCATGGGCGCGGGTTGTAATATGGTCTATCAGTGATTTCAAATTTTTGTTGTTTAATTGACACATGAGGTAGCAAAAAATGCAGTATCAAGCATTAACTGGTCTATTAAATGTCCAAATCCAATTGTATCTTATGCCTCAAATATCCCATCATTTCACTAGTCCAGTTGGTGAGTCAAGGGTCGGGATTGTTATTCAAACACTTTTCGTTGATATCTTCTTGCAAAATATTCGACACCGATCGATATTTCCATACAGAGCTGACATGGAAAAGATGACTAGGAGGCATGACTAGGACCCAGGGAACCTTAATATGACTCAGAATGAAACTAGTTCATACGACCCCCTTACATGATAAATACACATGTCATTCGAGACCTATGACTTCATTTTCTTGTGTTAATTGGAATCGAGAATTTATTTAAGCTATACGCTCTAAAACCCAATCCTATCTTGCCGACACTGAAAAGTATCAAGGATCGACAATCGATGATCAACCTACCCAAGTGCTCTCAGATCAACTCTCTAGAAAAGGTCCCAATGCCAAAAACACATCAGGGATCGACGATCAATGATATGTTTTTCGCAGACGAAATGATTGTTTTAACCATTCTATATTTCCCTGACCCTGATAAAGAACATCGGTCATTGGCTATTGGTGATTTATTTGTATCCTTTGTTAATGTCTATTCTTCCCATATTTTTCCGATGCTGAAGGGTATCGACTATATCTTGAAACTTCATGTGAATAACTTATGAAAACCAAATACACCTTCTGTCGAGGCCAATGGGGATCAATGCTTGACAACTGTTTCTACTGTGTGGTGTTGGGCCCCTCATTTTTGGATTTTAGGCTGCACAAGAAGGACTATAGTCCCAATTTTGGTTTATCATGGGTTGCGCAATCTATAGAAGAAGCTGGATAGTGGAGCAAGGAAAAGTAACAGAAATAGGTTGCGAGAAAAGGACAACACAACACTAGCAAGGAAAAAGTAGTTACAACAGAACAAGAAAGCATGCGAGCCCAAATCCAAAAGATCCCAATAAGCTTATATATATGACACGTATGAGATTGTAAAAGGTATTTCTCTTAGTTCTGGGTTCTTTCTCTTGATAGGTTGAGTTTTTCTATTGTTAATAAAATGTTGTACCTGTCATTTGCATTTGGTTTTGGGTAAATAGATCTCTGTGACATGATTCCAAAGTCAGAAGTCTGTAACAGAGTACCAAGTTGTATCTCTGAGATTGTATTTGATAAGTTCTGAAGATAATAGATGAAGAAGGACCCGAAACATAGAAATATAATGTGTCATACTATTTTTATGATTATGCATTGTATCTTTATAGAAATTCTTTATGTTTGATAAGCTCAATATGATGTCTCTATGTATGAATACCTTTTGCAACTTAATTATCTTCAGTTCTTGTATGCATGAGTTCATATTTGATCTATAATTGGTCTATTTTGTGCAAGATCATGGTGAGTCTTGAAGGTTCTGGTAACCCACCCAAATATTCTCCTTGAAATTCCCTATCCTTTTGTCTTGGTTGCGCTTCAGATGAGACTTATTCTCTTCAGAGGAGTTGAAAATGCCAACACTCTAGACTACATGGTGCCTTTTGTTGGTAACCTAAGAAGGACCCTGGTCTGATCAATTCTGCACCAACAAAATGGTTCTATTGTCGGGACCTATGTTAAAAGGGAACCTGTAGGGAGAATGCTTCTGCGGATTCACTGATCTAATATTCACTAATGGTGGGAGAGAAATTGTGATGCCTTCATATGGAAAGAAGTGGAGATAAGAGGGAAATCTGTGAAAGATACATGAGAGGTAGTCTTTTACTCAAAAATATCGAGCGACTCGTACGAGATATTCTGGGTTAAGTTCCTAGAATAACTTTTCCACTAGATATATAGGCTCCAAGAAGCTCCATAATTCCAAGAATGAGTCAAGAGGACCTACACTTGGGATACAGAAAAGATTGTAGCACTTCATCAGATAGATCATCCAGTCGCGCGAGCAATTGATTTTTCGGTCAATACAACATTAGAAGGATACATTATTGATTTTGTAGCTAAAAATCACTAATATTTTTCACAAGTAGAAGAGGATTTCAAGAAACATGAAAGGGGAAGACTGTTGAGATAAATCCCCCCATGGATTAAGGTTTTCTTGATGAAAGAGGGGATGTTGACTATGTCCCCGGCTGAGATGGTAGCATAAACACCCTCACTTGGGGTAGGGTGAGTTTGGGGTGGATTCATGGCCTGAGAGAGGGGAGAGGGTTCTTTGACAAATGGGGGAAACAACAAGAAATGGACTCAAGAGACGAGAGATCCTTGAAAATAACCACCATAGTTGAGAAGTGGTGGCATGGTAAGATAAAGAAAGAAGAAAAACAATTTGAGATGTTGCGGAAAGAAGTTGGACTAGGACAAGTAGAGGATGAACAGATGGAAGAGTTGCGGAAGATGAGAAAACAGGAAATATTGGCCAGTAAAATATTAAGTGAGAGAGAAGCACATAGAGAAAGCGTTCCCCAGGAGGGTGGACAAGAAAATAAAGGTGTAGAAGCAAGGGAGAAGGAAGTCGGCATGGATCTTGAAGAGGAAAGAGAATATTTAGCCCTGATGCCAGGAAATATTGGGAATATAGCTAAAGAGACCACTCCATAGGAAGAGAATGAGACCCCCTAGATCAAAGAAACCCACCCCAAAGCCAGTGGCTCTAGCCCCGAATCACCCATACCCCAAGTGTCTTCTATTCAAGTGCTAAATTTGACACTACCTTCTTATGCTAATTTTGTTCTAGTACAACTAGTTAGTCAGTCACAACAGGGAAGTGCAAGTACAAGGAGGATATTGGGATCACCTGGTAGGTTGCAACCAAGACTGTTAGGTTTTATTTTTATAGGAGCAGCAAGATCAACAATGGATGGTAATGTAGGAGGTTCGATTGCTCGATACCCACAATTATGGGGTAAAGGAGACACAGATGTTGAGGAACATTGGTTCTTGTGTGAAGAAATCTTGAGGTCCAAAGGGACTCTGGATGAAAATAAATTAGTTGAGTTCCATACTACCTTGAGAGTTCATGCTCTCAAATGGTACATGAAGGTTATTGAGCTAGGAGTGCCAAGAATGCAAGGTCAAGCATTCACACTTGACCAGGTACGGACAAGGTTCATAGCTGAGTTTAAGCTACCTTAGTCAGAACAAAAATCTTTGTATGAGTTGCATGAGATTCAACAAAGGGAAGGTGAATCATCCTAGGAATATAGCTAAAAGTTTAAATATTCTATAGGGAGTTTAGCATATCCAATTCATGAGTAACATCAAAGAGAATGGTGTATTCATGGCTTTTTACCTCTAACACAGATTCCGTTAACACAACAATGGATAAGCCACTTTGATAGATGCCTTGGAACAATCAATGAAGATTGAATCCATGGAAGGATATTCGGGGAGCCTAAAACTGACTAGACCCCCAGCAGATTAAAATTTGGTGCAACTACAAGGGAAAATATCAGTGCTTATAGAAAATATTCAAGAATTGAAGATACCTAGACCAAGACGACTGGAGGTCTGGTGTACTAGATGTTACATAGAAGAAAATATGGTGAATGAATGTCCAAGAATGAGGGGAATGGGACCTCCTCGGAATTTTATGGGACCCTCACTAGGACCCATGAGAGGCATTTCACAATTATCTGTGAATTTACCATTCAATAAACCCACCCCATCTCATGCTTGTCCAGGTAGCCAAGAAGCGCCAACAATTGAGTATTGCGAGATTTGTTGAATCCATGGGCATGGGCCGAGACAGTGCCCCATTATTTAGAAGTATTCAATAGTACAAAATATTGTACATTGTGATTTTTGTGCATCTACCACACATACTACCAATCAGTGTAGAGCGTTGGATGCACTTGCAGACATGCTAGATCGAACAACATTTAGGGTGAAGGAAACCCCTCAGGGACTGGGAAGAGGTCGAGGAGGTGGAGTCGAAGGAGACTTCAGGGGAGGAAAAAGTGGGGGAAGAGGACCAAGTAGATGCTACAACTGTGATGAGCAAGGCCATATTGCTAGATACTATCCTCATCTGAGGCGACCATGGTGCTCTCACTGCAGAACCAATGTGCACGCAACTGAAGACTGCCTAGAACTAATTGAAAAATGGGAAGATAAGGTACATCAATGAGTAACTAACCTCATCGGTTTAGAGATAAAGATATTTATTAGAGGGAAACTTCCCAACCTTGATATCATCACTCGAGGAGGGGAAAATATTTGTGTTGATGCTAATAATTTACCTCAGATCCAGAAAGAAACAACTAAGGAAGACATGTATGATCCTCTGAAACAGAAGCTATTTTTTAAAATTTCATAGAGGTATTTCAGAATATCCCTAGCCCTGAGATGCAAGAGAAACCCCCTCATCATATTGTTTACCCTAATATTGTGCAAGTCTCTGCTTCGCCCCCTGCACCCAGAAACCTTGTAGTCACGCTGAGACAACCTAAGAAACCACAAAATGTAGTCGAACTTTGGTTTGAGTTATTTTCTGATATTCTTCGGAATGATGAGTTAACAGAAAAGTTATGCAATGCGGTATACCTAGTTCTATGGAATGTAGAATCTAAAGAAGTAATAATAAAGACTAATCTGCCTGAGAAAATTACTCAGAGAGTGCAGAGAAGGAAAGTACGAACTGGAAAAGATTTTATACTAGTAGACCAGCTAGATGAGTTTAAGATTAAGGAGGTTATGTTATATCTAGGATCTGATGTTAACATACTACCTAAAAATACTTTGGAAGCCTTAGGAAAACCCCAGTTGATATATTCCCCAATCTAGCTAAGAATGGCCAATCAATATTGTATTTTCCCAATAGGAAGACTGGAGAATGTGGAAATAGATGTTGCGGGAGTGAAGATTATAGTTGATTTTGAGGTGATCGAGATCATGGGAGATAAGAACCCTTATACTTCACTACTTGTTATTTATTGGACCTATGAAAACTATCTATTGATTGACCTAAATAAATACACTATGACATTTCAGGCAAATGAGATCAAAGTGGTTCAACCCTTGGATTCATATTTAGGCCCCCGATATACCAAGCCAATGGACAATAATATGGAGGGAGAATACTTGGATCAATTGTATACTATAACAATAGGAACAAGACAAGATTACATAAATCCTACTATTGATGGATCAGTAAGTTGGAGGAGTATACAATCAACAAACGAAGATTCAAAACTGGCATTTGACATTTGGCAATAAGGCTCATATGAAATATTTTCAAGAATATGTGCAACTGTCAGGGAAATTAGATGGGTTGGAACCAAGGTTAGATAACATTCAATATTTGATGGTACCTCAAGACTTAACATTTTTCTGGTCAGCATGGAAGAAAAGGTAGTGGAGGATCAAAGGATCTCAGTATTGGATTTATCCCTCTAGGATACCCCTTCCAGATGGTGGGCCAATCACAAAGCCTTTGTTGGAAATTGGAATGATGTGAAACAAGATATCAAATATAGATTTCAGGCTAAGGAGCAGCTAGAATCAGAGATACAGACGGATTTCCATGTTGTGCAATTGTTCAATGGACAATATGATCCTAAAGAAGATATTGAAAAATGTGTGACATAGTGGCAAGTTGCGGAAATACCATCTCGCTTCTGGGTTCAATTATTTACCCATTCACTAGGTCCAATTCTGAAATCTTGGTTCATGCATGAAGAAACCAGAAGATAGACCAGAGACTGGAAAATGTTGGCAGATAAATTTTTCAAGGAATTCTCGTTTACAAGTACCCTGAGCTTGAAGTAGTCCTACAAAGAATTAAAGAATTCCTCTTTACAAACACTAGTAAAAAGAAATCATACCTAGTGGTATGCACAAAGCATAGCTGAGAACTTCAGACTAATCTTCACCTAAACTTGAACAAGAGACCTATATAATGCTATAAGATTGAGAAGGATTTCGAAAGCCCAGATGATTTAGAGGAATTGAGAAACTTAGCCATTAAGGAGACATAAGGGAACAAAGAAATCCAGAACATCATACCCAACTAAACTAATGGTTCTTATAATCACCCATTGAATTTGCACAAAGTCAATATAGGGACCACATAGAAACCTAAGATAACTATGGTGGGAGATTACTGGGATGAGAAAAATAGCCGAGAAATACAGTGTTTGTTGCGAGAATATGAGGATTTGTTCCCAAAGACATTTTCAGAGTTAAAAGGGATTAAAGGAGTTATGGGAGATATGAAAAGGATAAAATCCTGTGAGGCATAGACCATATCACCTTGACCCCGAGGTGAAAGAAAAGGTTAAGAGGGAAATAGACAAGATGCTAGAAGTTGGACATATTTTTGCAATGGAGGAAGTAGAATGGGTCAGCCCAATAGTCATCCAGAGAAAAAAAGCCATAGAGGATATTCAGGTCTATGTAGACTACAAAATCCTTAACTCTTCCTGTGTGCATGACCCTTTCCAAACACCTTTTACTGATGAGGTGCTAGAATAGGTTGCGGGGGAAGAATTTTACTCATTTACAGATGGATTTTTGGGGTATCACCAAGTAAGGATTGTGGAAGAGTAAAAAATGAAGACCACATTCATAACAGAATGGGGGTCATTTTCATAGAATGTGATGCCATTTGGCCTAAAGAATGCCCCTGCATTTTTCTCTAGGATTGTAATAGAATCTTTTTGAGAATTTATTCACAAGTTTATAGAAGTTTATATGGATGATTGGATGGTATACAGGCTTCTCAAGGAACATGTAGCGCTATTACGTCTGATGTGTGACAGATGTAGATAATTGAAAATATCATTGAACTTTAGGAAGTGTATCTTTTGTTTGCCACATTGAAAATTGTTAGGCCATATAGTATGCCGAGAGTGAGTACTGGTAGACCCAGCCAAAGTTGCGGTTATTGTGAACATGCCTCCACTTACGAGTGCTAAGAAGTTGCACTCAATGCTGGGGCACACAAGGTACTATCACAGGTTTATCAAAAGATATGAAAATATCACTCCACCTATGGAAAATATACTAAAGAAGGCTGAAGTGCTCCAATGGACTCCAAAATGTGATAAATCATTCGAGACCCTAAAGGAGAAGCTCAACACAAAACCTATTCTAATATTTCCAAATTGGGAGAACGAATTCCACGTCCATGTAGATGCTTCAGGTATTGCCTTGGGAGCCATCTTGGCACAACCAGGAGATGGAACCATGGATCATCCTATCTATTTTGCTAGCAGGAAGTTGTCACAAGCTTAGCGCAACTATACAATGACAGAAAGGGAGGGTTTAACTATGATTTATGGTTTGTAGAAGTTTAGACATTATTTGTTAGGTTCACATTTTAAGTTCTTTACTAATCATTCTGCATTAAAATATCTAGTTAACAAACATTTGTTGGAAGGGATAAGTTTTCGATGGTTGCTATTGTTTCAAGAATTTTCTTTTGAAGTAATCATTAATCCTGGAATATGTAATGTACGGCCTGATCACTTGTATATATTAGAGTTAGGGGAAAGTGGTGGAGCAGTTGATGATCAGCTCCCAGATGAAGACCTGTTCTGGGTTGAGGCGATACCAGAATACCTGGAAGACATAGAAATATTCTTAAGTACATGGACCTTCCTAGAAACATACTTAGCAACCCAGAAACGCCATATGATGTTTAGAGTAGTGGACTATCAATTGATTGCAGGGAAATTGTATAAATTGGGACTAGATAGTATCCTTAGGAGATGTTTCTTAGATCATGAAAGATAAGATATATTGTGGGAGTGCCACAGTGGAGTTGTGGGAGGTCATGTTGGAGGAAAGGCCACTGCACCAAAAGTCCTCCAAGATGGACTATGGTGGGACATGATCTTCAAGGATGAAAAGGTATATGATAGATCATTCGATGTTTTTCAAAGAGTGGGTAAGCCATCGTGACGAGATGAATTACCACTTCAACTGGTTTGATATTTACAAGCATTTGAGAAGTGGACAGTTGACTTCATTCATCATATCAACCCCACAACTAAGCATTCAAAGGATAGGTACATTATTACCGCAACTGACTACCTTACACATTGGGCTAAGGCATCAGTTGTTCAGGATTTTTCAACTGATACTATTGCTAGGTTCATTTTTGAAAATATTGTCACTCGGTTTCGATGTCCTAGGAGTCCGACCAGTGACCAGGGAGCTCATTTTATCAGTAGTACAATAGAAAATATTACAATAGAGTTTTTGATCCAACATCATAAAAGTAGTCCCTACCATCCACAAGACAATGGAACAGTGAAAGAGTTTAACAAGATTCTAGAGAAAGGATTAACAAAGGTCTGTTGCACAAATAGGGAAGATTGGGATGACAGAGTTCCAATAGTACCATGGGATTACAGGACAACCACAAAGAAACTCCACAAGTACACTCCATTTCATCTAGTTTATGGAAAGGAGGTTGTGGTTCCTGTAGAATTCATCACTCCAAGTTTGTATATTGCATAGATTACACACATGGAAGAGGATGAATCAGTTACGTAGAGGCTCATGGACTTACAAGAACTGGAAGAGACTAGGTTTTTAGTAGACTTCCATCAGACAGTTGAGAAATCAAGGCAAAAATCTTAGCATGAAAGACACCTTAAGACCAAAGTATTTGTGCAAGGAGATAAGGTCCTACTTTATGACAGTCGATACTAGAAACATCCAAGAAAGTTGTGCATGCATTGGTTGGGGCCATTTATAGTTGCGGAGATCCAACTATATGGAGAAGTCAAACTTGCACAACTGGATGGTATGTTGCAGCTAGGATGGGTGAACGAAACTCGCTTGAAACATTATCTATCTCTGAACTAAGCTAAAGGAAGATTACTCTAGTCTGAAGGAGCATGTATAGTATCTAGATTTGAATTTGCTTGCAAATTGTTGTGAATTCAGTTAATAAAGTCGAAAAGTGCCTTGTTATGCCGCGACATGAAGTTCATTTTTTTGTTTAAGTGTTTTTTTGATGTAGAACTGCTTAATCAACAATGTGGGATCAGAAGCATCAAGAACCTATTAATGAAAATCATTAATATCATGGGGACCCCTTTGTGGTCATAGGGAGAGAGAATTTGGATGCAATTGGAGTCCATGTGCCACATGAACCTAGTTTAGTCACAACCTTTATTACTAATACAATACCCCTTATGAATTATTTTAAGCCATAAAGCCACGATACATGAATATTCCATCAGTATTCACACCAGGATTTTTATTCATCAAATGGTAAGGTCTAAAATCGGCCACATCCCTAACCAACATGCCCAGTAAATATCGATATCACCCGAGAGATTTACCCCGTTAACTATTCATGTCGAAAAACTCAGATCCAAGTTGCGTCTATAGGGTAATGATGAATAACAGTTATTACATAATTTTCTAGCTCAGCACAGGTGTAAGGGTCTGAGAACTCGGTGTAGGATGCATTGTTTCCCAGAACGAACTTAGAGATTTATGAATTCTGAAGAGTGAGCAAGGTTGTGTAATTCCTCGACCATTAGTCATATACCCAATATTTGTGTCTCCTGTACCAATTGATGATAGTTCATACTGACCATGCCAAGAGATATAGGGATTTGAACAACCATTTCCAAGGATATAGTAGAAGATGAACCCTGTGACCCCTGGGTTGAGGTCGTGGGCAATCTCAAGGGAAGGTGAAGCAAGTCAAGATCCTTGGCCTTGAATTAACAGACCAGGTCTTGTTCCCTTAGATGAACATAGATGTTTTCTGGAGTATCGCTCCAGATGAGTTGGGTGGCATGCAATTGGTACTGAATCTTGATGTCATCATTTTTTTCAATTCGACCATCATGAACCTCAGGGACTTTCCAATTTTTGGTACAACTAGCGAGGTTGTGAGGTGTACCAAGTTTCTGATCACTAGGGTGCATGACATAAGTATATGGTTGGATAGAAGATATCCAATCCATGCAAAATAGATACACTAGCTTACTGGACTATCCCTCAAGGATGGGGACATTTCCAAAGGTTTCCAGGGTTCCACCAAGCATCGCAAGAAGAAGGAGGAGACGCAGCCATTGGAGCGCAGGAAGAGAACACTGTTGGTGTTCTCGCAACTATCGGTGAACTTGATTTTATGATCAGAAAGAAATGAATACAAAGTATTAAAATATTTTTAAGATAGAATATCATAGATACAATACAACTGGTTTTCTATGCAATAAGGAAATAAGATGAAATTGTAAAATGCAGCGGAAAACAAGCTTGTTGGAATGGTGGCGGCTTATGTCTGAGAAGAGATGTGATGACTGTGCTCATTCACAAGGAATTTTTAAAATAACTAGGAACATCAAAAACCCTAGACATCCAAAAACCTAACCCTAGGAGATGAAGCGCCAAAAGTCATGTGGGCCTCATTTGGTTAAGTTAGTACATCAACTTCCCGGGGTTGTAACTTTTGCATACGATCTTCGTTTTAGGCGCACGATATCTCGTTCGAAAGGTATCGTCAAGGAGATTCATTTTGGTGGATAAATAAGAGCCTATGACTATCATTGAGAAGGTAGATCTTGAAAAGCCTTCATTTATGCCCTCAAAATGGCCCTGGAAGTTAAAAACTGCTAAAAATAGTAAATTGTCAAAATTACCAGAAAATTGTTTTCAATGAGTTGGAAAAGGTGGGTGGCCACCGATATCCACCTGGATCAGTTGGAGAAAGTTGTGTTGACATGTAATTATTTCAATGAAATAATTAGCGTTGCGTTCATCACAGAGCCAGTGGCTAAGAAACTCAAGACGGGGATTTCCCCAAGTACGGTTCTGAAACCCCAACCCATCTCATCCACCATCCCCCACACTTGCTCAGCTTCTCAAGTAACCCACATAATACATATCCAAGATGACCCTAAGCCTCACACCACTCCATCCACCTTCATCACTGAGCACCCTCCATCACCACCACAACCCCAGTCACCAATTCAAGAAACCGACAGTCCACCCCAACCCACTGATCCAGAACCCATGCAACTCAATCCCCCAGAAATTCCCAAGCAGAGGCCAGAACTCTCTAGCCCAAACCGAGAAATACCTGAGTATAAACTACAACTGACTGGATCGAACCCTGAATCCTAGAACCAATAGATCATACCCTTTTTCTCAAGTAAGTATGCTTCATCTTCGACGAAGATGCAAAAATAGAGAAGTTGCAAGTCCAAAGTTCCCAACACACTGCCTCAATGACTAAAGTTGACAGTGCTATGGCCAGCACAACCCAGGAAGCAGAGGTCCACAAATAATTGGAGATACTAGAGGGCTAGAAGGAACTAGAGACAACTTCAGGTCAAAGTGTAATGTTAGTGCAGGAATAGATGGAGCTAGTCCTCCAAAACCCTCAGCAATGTGTAGAGTTGTTGCAACTCTGCTTGGCCAGAACGAATGTTTTAACGTTCCTTCCAACAACGTTGAGATTTAGTCTTGTGCAAGGACCATCTACATGAGAGGAGGAGTTAGAGACTCCCTCAGAGCACTCAACGGCTAGTGGTCTTCCACTCCAGGTCTGAGCACCTAGGGACGCCACCCCTTCTCTCATTGAACTAGCACAGTGGCCAACAACGCAACTAATTGGAGTGATCAGGGCCTCAAATGATCAACTGGATTAGAGGCTCCAGTAAGACGAAAGAACTGTATAGTTTGTAATGGAGGAAAAATCCTTTCTCAAGCACGCTAGACACAGGAAGAATTCGCCAATATTCAGGTAGAATAGAAACTGGAATGAGTCTAAGAGAGGCTTGTTGAATCCTAGCCGGAAATAAGGAAGGTTGCACCTCAACTACCAGAGTCCAGTGATTCAAGAGAGCCTGAGCACCAGATCGAATTACTCCAAGGAACATGGTCACAATTTTCCATTCGTGCAAAGCATATGGAAGTGCAGTTGTGGCAGAGTCAACAAGAAGAAGAGAAGTAGCCTCAAAAGTTGGAAGAATAGATGGAGAAGGTAGTGTTGGAATGAAACAATGCTCAAGCAACATTACACAAGTGCACAACTGAGTGCACAAGGATATTCTAAGAAGTCAGTGACTAGATGGGCATCATCACCAAATGAAACTAGAATCTAGAGGACGTGCACGTGAGAATACAGTTTTGAATGAGGAAGTTTTGGCCACTATGGATCTGCTAGAGAAACAAGAGAAATTCGACCAAATCTAGCAAGTGGATAATGAGTTGAATGCTCTGTTCGAGGTGCAATCTATAGCCAAGAAGGAGCTATGCAACTTTTGACCTGCCATTCAGATAGTATACATGCAAATGCATCAGATGGATGCAACAACAAAATCTGAATGAAACTCTTTGGTCACATCCAAGCCTAAGGGATGCATCACATATGCGACCCAAAAGTTTTTCGTCGAGGCCTCATTCCTTGCCAAGAAGCAGAAAGATAAAATTAGGAGTTTCGAGGAAGTCAGAAAGTGGGCCTTAGTGTTGGTCCCAAAATTTGGCCCTTCGCTTGAAGAGGCAGAGGAAGATAAAGTGAAATCATAAGAGGAAGGTAAATCAGATAAGGGAGAGTGTTGTAGGAAAATCTCCCTGCAGATAGATAGACCTCCTCTTGAGCGCTACACTCTTAACTCTATGACAAAAGGTGCTTAACATGGACACTGACTTCCTTTTAGGTCTAATCAAGCTGATGAACAAAAAAGGAGGAAAGCATGTACCTTATGAATGTCATTTGTCCCTGCAAGGTCTAGGAAGTGCTTCGATCTTGAGATCCTTGGTAGATCTTGCAAGACAAACAAAAGTATAAACAACTTCCTACTCTACTGAGATTAGCTAAAACATAGATCCATCTACTGTAGACAAACTTATATGGAACAAGTACAAGTTTGAAAGAAATAGACCAAGCATTGATTATATTGATGAGAACAAAGTGNCCTTGTCCAAACCCTTGCTTAAACAGTCCACACATAGAATGTTGATGCTCCAAATGACATCTTCCTCATGAGATCATAAGTCAAATGCTTCACAATTATTTCCATCTCCCATGAGATCATAAGTTTGGTATCTCTAAACTCTTCTCTCCCCCTTTACTCCATGGAAATCCCTCATTATATAAGATTTGGAGACTTAACCACCATGGAGAGGATCTCTCATCAGATCCACTAAGAAAGGGATCTCTAAGATATTTAGGGAGAAAATATCTCTTAAGGATTTTGGGGAGGAAATATCTCTCGAGGATTTTAAGGAGGAAAAATTTCAACCATCCATGAGATCCTCCAACTTCCCTAAAAAATAGGAAACCAAATGT
>JASDQU011028158.1:20215-36008 GCA_032191745.1 Picea mariana
GTTAAGATGTAGCTAAATCAAGATCCACTATTGTGATCTAGATCCATTTAACTTTCAATAGAAAAATATAAATAATAATAATGGGAATACATTATAATGATACGTGAGAGTTTATAATGATACCTTTATAACAAAAAAATGGTGAATATATACATTCAAAGTAATGGATTAAATGCTTTTCTAATTCCTTTTTTGAAAAAACTCGATCTAGATAAAGTTCTAAAATTCTAGATCCACTGAATATTTCCAACTTTAATGAAATATGTGTTAGTTGAGTTCTTCCGCTATTTGCTCATGATCTCTTATCGGGATGCCTTGATCGTCCTCCAGCTGGGTAATGTGATTGATGTATCTGCGGTGCATCATCGCTCTGTGAAAGAATTTTGTGTTACACTCCCCTTCTTTAATCCATTGGACCCTGGATTTTTGCCTCCATAGGATCTCTTCTTGTTCCCTGCAGGCCTCCAAATCTGCAATTAGTTGCTCCTCTTCCTACACCAGCTTCTGAGTTCGGCTCCCTGCTATGAAACTTCATTGAAGTTCTTCAAGTTGGCTCTCAATCTCCTTCTTCCTGAGGAGTATGTTTCCAAAAGTGGATTTGTTCCATCTTTTCAAATGTTGCTTGAAGTTCTTGAGGCACTACTGGAACTTATAGATATGAGTGCCGTGATCAATTTCAGCCTGGACCCACCATGTGTGAGCCAGCTGGTGGAAGTTTGGGTGAGTGAGACAAAAATTTTGAAAGCGTAAAGGCTTGGGCCTAGGGGGGAATCCCGAGTCCAGACAGAAGGCGATGAGCTAGTGGTCCAACCCTGTATTTGGCATTATATTTGCTTCCATGGCCTGGTCACTTTCAAGAAGGGCTTCAGTCACTAGAAAGCGATCTAGCCTACATGCAACATGCTGGTGCCCTGTTCTTCTATTGGACTAGGTAAAGATTCCATTCCGGGTTTCCATGTCAACCATATTTAATTGCTCTATTAGGGTTTTGAAATTACCGCTGTCCATCATTTTGTTCCCCCTGTTTTTTCCTCCAGCGTTAGGATCATATTGAAGTCGCCTCCAATGATCCAGTGCGGCGTGTGTATGAGGGTTTTAACATATTGAAGGGTTTGCATTAAGCTCTCCTTATCTTGGATCAATTGCAGGCCATAAACATTTGTGATGGCTCCTTCCTTGGTGGAGGCTACAACTTTGAAGTGAGCCATTAGAGTGCTTGTTGTAGAGAAGGGATGATGCATAGAGACTGTTTGTGGGTTCCAAAGGATGGCTAGTTCCCCTAAAGCGCCCACTGAGTCCTGATAGAGGAAGTCACCACCTCTCCAGCTGCTTCGAAAGATGTTTTCAGCCTCTCGCCCTGCACATTTGGTTTCCTGCAGTAGAAGGATATCCGGGTTCTCTGTTTTAATACATTCTCGGAGGATCCTTTGCTTGGATCTTCCATTGAGACCTCTAATGTTCCAAGTTATTGTCTTCATCATGAGGATGGTGGAGGGGGGTGGAGGTATCCCTCTGATAACCTCTGTATCTGGCCTGAATTAATCATTAGGTGCCCTGCCTCTTTAATAAGTTGATGGGTCGGTTTACGTCCTCATCTCTTGTTTTCCTTGGTTGATTTTTTGGGCTCAGGTCCTGGATCTTCCGAGATGCCCAGTCTAGCTGTGGATCCCACTGTGGAATTGGTAAACACTTTATGAACTTTCCGGAGCTGTTCTACTGGAATGTGTTGCATATATTTTTTATTGTGGGCTTCCTCCAGTTTTTCCACGTCTATCTCCCCAAATCCATTTCGTCCATCAGCATGTTGATGTCTCCGTCTCTGTTGGATTGTGTTGACTGGGTTGTTTCTTTTGGGTGTGTTGTGTTTGACACTTCAGGGCTTTTTCCTTTCGCTTGCATTGTTGCTTGGAGAGGGTTCTATATTTCCGCCTCTTTCGGCAACTGATTTAGAGCATCATAGGAATTTCTAGTGGGGACCTTTGGGGCCGAGCTTTGATTATGTTTTCTTGATGGGTTCTTTCGCCTTCCCGTGACATTGGCAAAGCTGTCCTTCTGCTTGGTTTCAGTGGGCTTAGAGGTTGTGGCGTTCAGGGGACAGTCTCTGAACAGGTGGTCGTGCTCATGGCACTTCCTGCAACGAAAAGGTATGTGTTCATAGTCAATTGTCTCGTTCCAGTCCTTGTCCTGATATTCAAGTGTGATGGAACCAGGCAAGGCTTTCGATATGTCCATGTAGATGCAGATACTGGCATATGAGGTGTACTTCCTCATTTTTGTAGCTTTTGAAGCTTTGACATATTGTCCCACCGTGTTTTCGAAGCCCATGAGTATTTCTTCCAACCAGAATTCTTGGGGTAGGGAGTATAGCCGGATCTAGACCGGGGCTCTTGTAAAGTCCTCCTGCTCGACTAAATCTGTTGGTCCAGAATCTTAGAAATAGGCTCGCTGAGTTGTAGAAATATGGTACGTTGTCGAAGATTTTGTCCTTATCTTCGAGATTGTACACGATTATTGTGAAAAAACCCTTGGAGCTAAGCTCGACTTCATAATCTCCTTTAGGGTTCCACCAGTCCTTGATTCAGCGAGTGAGATCTCTTTCAGTCAACCATAGGCCCAAGAATTTTCCAATCAGTGCATGATCCATCATAAACTGGGTGTGTTCCCCCACCCGTGTTGATTTGATATGGTAGAGTGGGGGTTTTTCCATTTGTGGTATACACTTACCTCGCACCCAATTTTTGGAAGCTTGCGGATGAGATGTGTTGGGTTCTAGTTCCATTTCTTTGCTCAGTCCTTGTTCTTAGGTAAAGAGATACTCCGTGAGGTGCACGGATACCATTTCTGTCATTGGAGGCAATGTCGTTGTACGAGGAGGGTTTCCCCCCTCTCCCGAGCTCATTGTTGGGTGTGCAGGGACCTCGTGAGGTGCTCGTCTGCAGAGCGAGGAAGTGGGTGGAAGGGCTCTGGTGTAGAGTGTGCATCAAACACTAAGGGGCACTAAGGTTGCAGTGCGCTAGGGTTCTTCACCTGGTTCATGCCCTCTTGAGGAAATATTAACGGACATCAGCAATACGTTAAATCCTCAATATTAAATTTTATTACACAACAATTGTATTAACATTATTTAATGTTATGTATTAACGTTTTTTAACATTCTTGAGTTAGGGTTATGGTTCTCATAAGAAAATTTGCTGATCAGATGAACAAAGGAAGCAATATAGTTGACCCATATTATCTTTTCAAATGGTCCCCTTCTACGGATAAAGCCTCAACCATCGCTGTTCTCGGGTGTATTCGTTCTTGCAAGATTGTTGTACAAGCTTCTGCGCAGATTTCAATTCTGGAGGAGGACAAAATTCAAGTTTTCGAATTTAACTTGTGTTTGAATACCATTCTTGGAGAAAACGTATGCAAATATTCTTCCTGTGTGTGCCAATTTGACATCTTTGCAGCTGGAAATTAAAAGGGCTAAGATGTTTCATGATTGTCTGGACCAAAGAATTTCACATGTTGAATACATCAATGAAGCTGCAGAATTTCCAAATAGATTTCCAAATAGACAGATTCTCAGGGCCGAACTGACTTCCAAGTCCAAATTCTCTTCGATTTTAATAACAAGGCAGGTAGCCTGATAAATATATTGCTAGGGCCGAACAGTCCAAATTCTCTCCAATTCCAGACTGATAAATATATTGAAGGAACATATAAATGTATTGTTAGGGCCGAACAGTCCAAATTCTCTCCAATTCCAGACTGATAAATATATTGAAGGAACATATATATACATAAATAAACAATAGATGGGATTAATAACATAGATTGCACTAAATGGATGTATCTGTATCCAATTTTGTTTTGCCATCATATAACTTCCGCCATGACGATTTATTTTCGTACAACCACGCATCAGAAAAATATGGGGGACGAATCGATCTGTTCCTCGGTTTTGTCATGAATAAAGGAATTTCAGGTATCCCTACTACAGTGGAAAATCTTCCACTCTTACCGCAAAACGTACCATCTGTGTATCATCTTCCAATCCCTCTCCCACAACATATCTGTGTATCATCAGCACATTATTACTGGTTAGCGGGACAGTCTTGTGACTGTATTAGCGGGACTGTAGTGTGTTTTAACCTCTCCATGTACCTAGGTGAATGGGGGTTATCTCGATTCTCCTTAGGTCCCTGCAAAATTGCCTAATTGTATAGTCAGCTGACATGGGATGGAAATTTCTCAAAAAAATATTCATAAACAAATATACCAAGCCCAGCAGAGCAGACAGAGAACACTGCAGAAAATACGAAACCGAAACAAACCCAAAATATTACTTACACACAGTTCGAAAGCCAAGAGAAGAGATTTTATGTTCTACTGCCTGGTCGGAGATGAAAACGCCAAACGCCAATACTATCGCCAAGCATGGAGATTTTAAACGCCTAGTGCTAACGCTTAATTGAAACCCGGCATCCATTCATGCGTCCAACTACCAAAGCCTTAATTGAAACGCATGTGAAACGTGGTAAAGATTTACGTTTCCTGCTAAATAATTAAAGTGGCAATGAGGCATTCTATACAGATTAACTCTTAATTAGTTAAATGTGGCGATCACTGGCTAGGGTAGTAATTTTAATTATATTGATTAAGTAACTAGCACAGATGCTAACTCGTGGCTGGTGAACGTTTAAAGGTGGGTTACAATTGTTAAATTTTCAGTTTAATTAAAAAACTCTAATTAACGCAGTAAAGGTTTACTAATTTTTTTTTATATTTTTTAATCAAGTAGTGAATATAGTAATTTTTAAACTCAATTAGGTAAATGTGAAAAAGTAAACATATAAACAAATGTTTTTATAACAGTTCGGAAGTTAATGGATGAAATCAGAGCCATTCATTTATTGCGACGACTAAGAATATTCTAAGTATATTTAATCTTATCCATAAAAAATGTATTAAGAATTAAAAACCTATTAAATGTGCCCATTATCAATAGGTATATGCCTTTCGGTATAAATATGAAAAAATAAATAAATAAATTGATATATTTATAAATGTAAATGTAAGAAAGTTATTAACATTAAATTTTATTCATTGATTGAATTATAAATCTAAAAATATGTCAAAATCATTAATTGTTAACCATTATATTAAAATTTGTAATTAAAAAACTCATTAAACCATCAATTCCGATAGAAAAGGGAGAACTATAAGAATAATTATGTGAACTGATTTCTGTGATATGACATTACAGGAAGCGCCTTTACTTTGCTCATGTATGGTGCATCAATGTAAGTATAGCATAGTAATTTTATTATATCAAGAAACTCAAGCTTAAGGAAGAATTTCGTACTGAATATGGTCTATAACGGCAAAATTTTATTTTCTAATATTCCTGAACAGTACTACGTTCAAGAGGGTGATAAAAAACAGAAGTACAGAGAGTTTCTCGGGCTTTCCGTATGCAATAGCCCTCTTCAACTGTCTTCTGTACACATGGTATGGGTCGCCGCTAATCAGCAATGGTTGGGATAACGTTGTTGTTATGGTTGTCAACGGCAGTGGCCTTCTTATACTGCTTCGTTTACATCTATCTCACTTTCGCTCCACCAAAAACCAAAGTATTATCTCATGATATTTCCTGTGTAATTAGTATTAACTTAAGTCCTCTGCTTTCAATTACTGCTTTGTTTTCAATAAAATATGTTTATATATATATATATATGATGGTTACTGGCTTCTTGGTGCTGCTTGGCACTATTGTGATATCTTCTTTTTGTGCTATCCATGATCAGAAGCATAAGAAGATCCTTGTAGGGACTGCAGGAATGGTGGCCACTGTTATTCTCTACGTTTCTCCTCTATCTGTAATTGTAAGCCCTTAATTGTATTAGTTTTTTGGAAATGCGTTCAATACAGAGCCGTGGAAAGAAACGCATCAGAAAATCGCTTATCATCGTCACATAAAAAACCTTCAGGATCTTCAATTAATGGTACTTGTATAGATCATGTCTATCGTTAATATTTACATACTAGTTCAGACCAAAAGCGTGGAATTCATGCCCATCGTCTATTTCTTCTTGTTCGCTTTCCTCGGAAGTTTGTTGTGGATGGTGTATGGCGCTCTCAGCGGAGACATTATCATCATGGTAATATAATTATAATAATAAATGATTCTTACTAATTAATGCGAGAATTATCATGTGTAGATTGGATATGACCCAACACTATCAACAAATGCAGTTATAGAGCTCAGGACGATAGCATATTTTACTGCAACGTTCTTCATATTTTGAAGGCACCGAACTTTGTTGGAGTGCCACTAGGGTTTGCTCAGATGGTTTTATACTGTTTTTATCGCCACGAAAAGAGCCCGCTGAAAGAACCTTAAAACGTGGATGCAGTGAAGGAAATGGAATCGATCAAACGGAACATCGAGGAGGACATAAAAGAGTATATGGTAGATATTAGAATCCAGCTGAGTGTTTGACCTGAAAGGGGCAGAGTCTATCTTTGATAGTCTATTATTTGATATCTTGATACATATGGTTTTATTGAGCTTACTTTGATTAAATAAATAAATAATAAATTTTCCATGATTTTAGTGAGCTAGGAATACCAATCATGTTAGAATTAATGATTAATTTAGGGATTGGTTTGGAGTTGGTTTTGGTTTGTTGGAGTTGTTGAGATATTCTCTCAACCTCCATATCTATATTGGGAATAAGTTGGATCTGACTCCAACTATTTATATGTATTGTAATTCAGATTCAATAAATAATACAAATCATTATTGTGTGTTGTGTGCAAGCTCTCTATGCTCTCTCATTTTATTAATATGGTATCAGAGCCTGGCTGGGGTTAATCCCTCATGGGAATACCCAGGAAGATGTGAGAGACTAAGAGTAGGTTTAGATGCGTGAGAATATAATAGATAGTTTGTTGTTGTGTGTGCTTGGATTGACGTAGAATCACTGAATTAAAATTGTTGATGTCGCTGCCAAAGGAAGGATACTGAAGAGACCATGGTGCTGGAGGAACAACTGAGGATACGTCAACACATCCGTTGCTGTGAGAGGGGAGAAATTTATCAGCAATTGGAGATGTGTTGATCAATCTTGAGACGCCATATCATCCTGAGGAAGCCGCTAGCTTGAGGGGAGGTGCAACCAGGTTAAGGAGCAGCCATAACAAAACCCATTGTGGAAAAGAAAGCAGCAACCAAATCAAGGCTTTAGGAGCTGTGGAGCCAGCGTGGAAGAGAAAGCCATCGTAGATGGCATGTTTATATATATATATATATATATATATATATATATATAATTATGTGTGGTGTGCTTAAAGTTTTTTATATATTTACGTGTTTATGTAAAAGAAAGTAGGAACTCTTGTATTTTGATATAAGCTGGCAGCCCGGTTTCAAGAACAATTGTTCTTATTGGAAGTCACCTTGTATAATTGAATGTTGAGGACATTCCGTATCCAAACTGCTCTTCTAGACATTGAAGGATAGCCGAAAGCAAAAATTCGAGAGATGGAGGCATGTTCATAGAATGCATCAATAATTGACATCTTTTATCACGGAAGCCCCGATGAGCCGAGTTNTGATGGTCTCAAGCATTTATGCTTTAAATGAGTTGAATGGTAAGCTCGAAGAAGAGGAAGAGAAAGAACGCAGTCGAGAGGCATCAGAGTGGGTGTAGGAGCTGATGAAGACTCAGATAGAGATCTATGTTGTGATTTGAGAATTGTAATATGTGGTTTATTTGTAATGTAATCATTAAAGAAGGGTGTTAGAATTAATGATTAATTTAGAGATTGGTTTGGAGTTGATTTTGGTTTGTTGGAGTTGTTGAGATATTCTCTCAACCTCCATATCTATGTTAGGAATAAGTTGAATCTTACTCCAACTATTTATATGTATTGTATTTGAGATTCAATAAATAATACAAATCATTATTTTGTGTTGTGTACAAGCTCTCTCTACTCTCTCATTTTATTAATAGTTATTGCTTCATTTATTCATGGAAGTCATGATATGTTTATGTGTAACATTCATTCCTTCCTTAGTATCAACCTTATCATTCGCCCTTCAAAGACCTGATATCGTTGTTCGTGTAACAATGACTAAATATTAGTAAAAAACGATATGAAATGTGCATCCGTTTTTCTACTCCAGAGACCTGATATCTTTGTTTGTGTAACAAATATATCAAATATCAGTAAAAAACAATTTAGATAACGGTACCTTTAGAGCCTGTACTTTATCATAATCATGATATCTTTCTTTGTGTAACACTTATTTAAGTGTAACATTCTTTACTTTTACAATCTTTGTTTATATTAGTCCATTCAATATCAAAGTAATACAATTTCACTGGCATATATTTCTCATATAAATAAAAATTAAAGTTGAATAATCACGCTTATTATCCATATAACGTGCTTGATTAAACTCTTAAAAATGAAAAATAAAAATCTATAAACATGCTCGATAAATATATTTATAAATAATTTACATTTTTAATATTTTAATTTTAAATTATTAAAGTTTGAAATGGTGTATTATAGTATTGGAGAGTGTTTAACTTTAATTCAAAAATCTCAAAATAGTGTACATTATACTAAGTATAATTAAATATAATTAGATTTTTGTTTATATTATATTTTTTTATAAGAATATTTTATATTTTAAATAGAAGTGTTATATATATACTTACTTACTTTTTAGAAGTAGAAATTAAAAATATATAAAAATATAGAAGATTAAATATTTTAAGATGTTTGTTATTAATGTAACTCACATAGATAGATATAAATGAAAAACGATATAATGAAAATATATTATATCAAAGAAGAGTTTATGTGTTATTATGCATGGATTTACATGAGAATGTGTATGTGGACTTATGAGAAATCTTCTTCATTCAACCTAAGATTCCTTGAATCTTGAACTTGGTTTAAGTGGCAAATAAGTCTTTAATATAAATGATTGAGACTTGCATCCTCTAGATATATGGGATAATTCATGTCTTATATTTTTGAAAACTAGCTAGATAACTTTGACTTGTGAGATATAGTTGACAATAATTGATCTTCTCTAGCTATGAACATTATTATTCATACATTAGCACCATTGTACATTAATGTGCATTGTTAGAAGACTTCCAATAATTCTACATGGGGAAATTTCTTAAATTCATATAAATCAATCATGTTGTCACCTAAAAAGGTTCATTACCCAACATTAGCGCTTTTTCTCATGGGGCACACCCTGATACAAAATTTGCAAATCAATGAAATGAAACATTTAAATGTAGTAACTAGATTGGACATGCTTATTAAGGTCATTTATGATGTTGCAACTGAAAATATCCAATTCAGAGTCATGGAAGTATGCAAACCGTATTTTGCCCTTGGGGCCCACCTTGGGTTAAAATGTGCTTTTTGGAAAAATAATTAATTTGAGTGTAGGGAGTGGCTTAGACAAGGTTGCTAAGGTCACTGAACATGGTGGATTTGACATAATACAATCCAAAGTTGGAGAAGTATGAAAATGTGAGAGTACATTCTTTAGGCAACACTATACTATAGGAAACATGACCTATGTAAAGGTAGGGATTGATTGAAGTATGTATTTTAAGGCCATTGAGTGTCATGGAGCCAACAAAATTTAGTTTGGACGTCCAAAAGTAAAAAAATGTAGCATTAAGAAATTCTCACTCGGATGCAAAGTTTCTTGTTTTGCTTTAAAATGTATACATGAAGGGCATACAAAACTTTCATGCAGCTAGTAATTGGAAATCCTTCTATGTATACTATGGATTGATTCTAATGACATGATTCAGATTTTTTGATGGAGGAGATAGATTTTTCTAAGTCTCTAAACCCGAGGAACATGCTTTTAATGCTTTTTTGGCTTGTTTTCTATGAAATTTTCAACTAGATAGTGATCTCTATCGAGTCCACAAATCAATAACACATTTTACAATATTTTTGATAAGGTTGAAGGTTACATATGGAACACATTGTTCATCCCAATGAAGAGCATATAGGTAATAGGAAATCCATGAACATAAGCCATGTTTGTGTGCTCAAAAAATGAGTTCTAGTGCCTCAAACTTGAAAGCGAGACAAATATTTTAAAGTCTAGGCATGAGGATTGTTTGCCTCTATCTTTAGGAGTTTGAATGCATTGTAATGGGTGTTGGATTACTGAGAGGGGGGGTGAATCAGTAATAGAGAAATTTAATCCTTTTTAACCATATAATCCAAGTGTTATATCAATGAAGTATTATCATCCAATAAATCCAGAGTAAATAAGCAATGGACAAATGAACAAACACACAAATACACAGTACACCAGTGCTTTACATGGAAACCCATATTGGGAGAAAACCATAGAACATTTTTTCTTATGTGTCTTAAAGAATTACATTCATTGGAAGCACCAACTTCCTTTGTTTTCTAGCTGCAACTGTAAGGAGGCTCCAGCCCCCTAGTTTCTCAGGCTACAACCTGAGGGAAGCTCCAACTTCCCAATTCTCTCTCTACAATGAGAAGGAGGATACAACCCCCTATGTTCTATGGCTACAAACGGAATGTGGCTACAACCACCTGTTATTTCCTCATCCAATCGTGCTGAAGTAGAAGTGGAATGATCGAACCACTCTCACACTATCACTATGAGATATATCGTTGTAAACCTATACCAATAAATCTGAACCATGCATCAACCATGAATCAACCTTTCCCTCAACCTATAATCAACCTGTACCATAAACAAGTGCATCAGCATGTACCTCAACCTGTAATCAACCTGTACCATAAACAAGTGCATCAACCATGCACCAATCTATACCAAACAATCTGTAATCAACTTGTAACATAAACAAGTGCATCCAACCATGTACCAAGTATGTACCAATCATGTTTCAACTACTCATCAACTACTACTCATCAATATTTACCAACATCATCAACTATACACCTCATGTATGTGCCAAATCATCAACAACTTGTCTAAACCATGTACTCAACATGTACCTCAACCAAAAGCCCTCATCAATTTCATCATCCAAATCTGATTTGTAGCTCTGTAATAGACCTGGTGTATATGATCACATTCTTGCAAAACTTCCTTAACTTTAACAATAAGAAACTAGCATTTTCATGAAACTTTTCTTTAGTCTCACATGCCTAGTTTTGGATTAGTCAACAACCCTAACTTGAAGTAATCATAGCTTTGTACCTGTAATGTATAAAGATCTGAAACTAATACATAATGTTCTTCAGTGTCTTTTGTGCAATTCCAATAATGTTGAAAAGTGGTTAGAAGTGGGTTATCCCTAAAAAAATGAAATTGGGTAAAGTTGGTTAGAAGGTAACCACTTGAGGAAGCTCCATGGAAGTATAAATAAGAGAGAAAGGCTCTCCTATTAAAACATATTGATACCATTGAATATCTATTATTCTGTAAGGTTTATTGTAGGTACTCATGGTTACATCTGAAGTTGCATGAGTCTAAGGTAGCACAAAGGGTTGATGGAGAATGTTTTGGAATTACAGAAAATACTGAAAAAACCCTAGTTTTTTAGGTGTATGCGGGATGCAGTGAAGTACGCCTTATATGTACGTGGAATAAAAGTATAATAGGGAACATACATGAGGAAAAATCCCTAGAAACTTGAGAAGATGGCAATGTCAAGTCTCTAGATCTCGAAAGCAAGCTCTGAGGAAGGTGTACAATGATTAGGTACATTAGATATATCTACTGGTTCAAAAGATATGTCTTATCTCTATGAGTAGTTGGATTTTTTTGTCTACATGAGAAATGGTTATGGGGGTTTGAGGATTTTCCCTAGAGATATTAGTGGTTGCAAGGTAATTTTTGTATAGTTCATATCTAGATAAATACAGTGTTGGTATAATCAATATTTAACTTTGATACATCTTGTTAGTGTGAGGAACATCTTCTATTTCTTGGCATATGGTTAAAGATTTTTTTGTTGTACATGGTTGAGAGGTTGTGCTTGTGAAGTGGTTGATGTATTGAGAGGTTGTATATCAAAAAGGTTTTGATGTCTAGTCCATGTAAGGGTTAGTAAATTTTTTTTTTATTATACAGGTTCATTACAGGTAAGTGGCATAGGTTAACTACAAGCCAATGGAAGAGGTTAGTACAGGTTTACAGTGGTATATCTCAGAGTGAGAATGTGGTGGTTGTTTCTTCATTTGACTCTTATATTTTAGGGCAGAAGGATGGGACAAGGATAGGTGTTTGTATCCACATGTTAGTTGTAGTTGGAGAACATAGGGCATTGTAGCCTCCTTCTGGTTGTAGCCAAAGAATTTTAGAGTTGTAGCTTCCCTCAGGTTGTAGTCAGAAAATATAGGGGGTTAGAGCCTCCTTCGAATTGTAGTCGGAGAACAAAGGAATTTGGTGCTTCCAATGAATTAAATTCTTAAATACATATAAGAAAAATCATTATGTGGTTTTCTTTCCCATTGGGTTTCCATGTAAAAATATTGGTGTACTGTGTATGTGTATGATTGTTCATTGTTCATGGTATATTTAATATGGACTTATTGGATTATAATGCTATATTGATCTTAAAGATAAATAAAACTTCCATACTGTGGTTAGAAAGGACTAAAAATATCTTTTACAGATTCCCCCCNCTCAGGATTCCAACAATTAGTATCAGATTTGGTTCCTTAAGAAACAATTTAACCACTGAAAGGTAGATAATGGAGAGAAACAATATGTATAAAATGGAATACCATAGTTTGATGGACAAAACTATGCATTATGGAGCAGAAGGATGAAGACATATGTACATGCATAGGGATTTGACGTTTGGAAATTGGTTGTAGATGGATAGAATGAACCAGAAGTTCTTCCAACAAATGACAATAGAAATAAACTCAGTCTAAATAATTCAAAAGCCACAAATTCACTTCTGAATGGTCTCTCTGATTTGGTATATTCCAAAGTTATGCATTGTAGCTTCGCTACAAAGATTTGGGATAAACTTCAGAACATTTATGAAAGAGATGCAAAAGTCAAAGCATCAAAGCTTCAAAATTATAGAGGTCAATTCGAATAGCTAAATATTAAGGAATATGAGAATATTGCATCTCACTTCTTATGAGTTGATGAAATAGTGAATGCAATCATATGATTGGGAGAAGAATTTGATGAATCTATAATTGTTCAAAAGTTACTAAGATCTCTTCCAATGAGATTTGAATCCTAAGATCTTAGAACTAGAAGAAAGAGTAGATCTAGACTCAATAAGCATGGATGAACTACATGGAATCTTCATACCCTATGAAATGGGAACTAAATAGGAAAATCGAGGTATAAAAGAAGCAACATTCAAAGAATCCAATAATTCAAAGAAAAATGGCAAGCAAAAGGAAAAAGAATATAGAAAAAATAGTGACATATACTAAGACGATGAAGAATGTAACAACCTAAAAAAATTCTAAACATCCTTTTAAATCATAAGCAAATTAATTCCTGACCGAGACAATAACATCAACCTTCGTCGGCCTTCGGAACTTCTTCCGTCGGGATTTTTCTACTCGCGAAGTTTAATGGCTTGGACCCACATGCTTGTGGAAATCCGGAAATCGCCGGTCGGGAGTTCGCGAGCCCTGTTGCACCATGCATAGGACCTTCCAAGTCCCGAAGTCCGATGGTCAAGGGTTAATGCTTCCATCTCTGTCGGGAATTTCCCGGTCGGAAAATCGATGATTTAAGTGTCGTTGTTCACTCCTCCCATAAACCTCCGAATGCCGAAAGCCCGATATGACGCTATGGCGCCACATGAATCCCATTAACGCTTACGGGGCTCGAGCTGCCACGTCACCATTGGGATTTCGCATATCGCGAAATCACAATACCAATGGTTCACGGTATTGAAAACCCTGAAGTCCTGAACTCCGATATTCCGAGGTACGTGGGTTCGTACTGGTGGGGTTACCTCTCGCTATCGGGGTTCGCGAAATCGCGAATTCTCTTGTCGTTAATCCCTTGCACCGGGAATTCCCGAGTGCCGAACCCCGAAATCCCGTGGTCCTTTACCACGTGTCCCGTCGTTCGATCAACGGTCCCGGTTAAATCGGGAAATCGCTACTCGCGATTTCAACGGGTATGGGACTCATGCCTCTACAAACGTCGAAGTACGATATCCCGATATCCGATGCCTGGACTTGCTGGTGTCGAAGGGTTAAATCCCTCGCACCTTCCCTGAGATCTAACGACTGTCGGGTATCCGCCTGGGATCTAACGGCTCAGACCCGTTTTCTACGTAACACTATAATGGTTCAATATATTATTGTGCCTCCTCTATTTTATAAGCAACTTCATACACGTTTTATTTAAAGAAACTGAAGCAATAATTTCCTAGCCTAATGCTGATTTGGGATAACAGATACCTTATCAACTTAGATTTTGTCATCAATTACTGAATTTATGGCAGACATAAATAACCCATAAGCATTGATTAAGTAATACTGAAAGAACAACTTCCTAACATAATATTGAGTTTTATGACAGCATCTACAGGAGTTTAGAATTCTCAATAAATATTGAAATGATAACAGAAAGAAATAAATTCAAACTTAATCAAGTACCTAGATCTGATGCTAATTTTAGTTGCCTCTTTGTTGCCCTACTGCTCCATCCAGACCTGCCATAAACACAAAATAACTGCCCAAATCTACTGTCCACCCTGCCAACTAGGAAAACGACCTAGCTCTAGGATATCTACGGATATCCTGGCCCCCAAGCCCAAAACCTCCAGCAACACATGCCTCCCTGATCAATATGATACAACCAATAAGTCCTGTGTCTCTCTCTGAGCATGCATGCCCCCACAGTCCAGCTCTCGGCTCACTGTAAAAATGGAAAAAGATATGTTTTTCCTGCGTCCATCCCCCTCTGAATGGCCCGCACCTCCCCCTCGTCCCCGCCTTGTTCCTTCCGACCACCTCACACAGTTACTCCTCACAACCACCCTCTGTCCCCCATACTCCGTTTCATTAACATTTTCTTATCTTCTCGAGATTTATGGGCTTCTTGCCCTGCGCACGCCACCCTTGGCAGCCTACGCCATCCCTGTTCTTACATTATTTTATTTCTTTTCCTTAATTTCTGTCACAGTTCATTAAATGCATTCTACAGTTTGATTACCACACAATTAATCATGCTTAATTTCTTTAACTGATTTTTCTTTATAATCTTTAATCATTTATTCAATTAGGGTCATTACATACACCCACCCTTCAAGAAACTTCGTCCCGAAGTTAAGGTGTCTGATGTTATAATGAAAAGGCATGGTTCATACATTCACAGCAATTAATTTGACAATATCAGTAAGTAAATCAAGAAGTCCATACATACTATTGTATATGTACCAGGAATGCATGTGTAGCTAATACATGTAAACCTCGTGCATGTACTAATAATCAAACTGTCATTTTTTTAATAATCTAAGTATGCATTCTATCCAAGTAGCAATGTTAGTCTTTCATAAAAGACAACAATCATTAATTGTTTAAGAACTTCTTCAATCACAATTATTCGGTTTTATAATTTATTTTAGACAAATGGTTTAGTTACATCATTGTGAATGTTCATATATACACATTTTCCTCATCAACTCCCATCACATGGCAGATCCCCATAAAGTCTCAACTATCTACTCATCCTTCCTTCCTAACCTACTTGCAACACCATCCTATCCGTCCTCTGCTAGACTATCTTGGAGCGTCAGCTATACTGACC
>JASDQU011028158.1:38377-48820 GCA_032191745.1 Picea mariana
TAAGTAAACATGTATATATATGTGTGTGTGTGTGTATATATATATATATATATATATATAGATCCTTTCATGTACTATGAGCATGATCAAATTCCGACAGACATGTAACCACAACTATAAATCAAATGCATATGAGTTAGAATATTTTAGCTAAAGCAACAGTCGATGCACTCCTTTCAATATGAATCAAAATACAGACTCACTTTGATACAATTTATCATTTCGAGTAATTTCGGCGAGGATCGCCATTCATTAATTAAAAAGGAAATTGTATTACATAGTTGACCAGATCTAAATATGGATTCAATACATATATAGGAACTGGTGTTATGCCAACAAAGGGAAACGACCCCAGGGGTTACTTCAACAAAACATTATAGAAGTCGAAAGATCTAATTATAACAGAGCTAGTTGAAGTCACAATGTCCTTTGGATGATTCTAGAACCTGTAGAGCTAGACCGAGATAGGATGTTCTCAGAATCTGAATACCTTTTGCGTCGAAGGAAGAGGCAGGTATCTGAGACTTTCACATACAGAAGCCCTTCAAAGGAAAACAAAACCATGTAATCATTAGCCTTTATTCTAGGAATGAGTAACAAAATAAAAGAAGTTGCAATAGGATGATAAATGTTAAACCAACAGTTTTATTTTCCAGAGAGACACTTATCTTATGATGCGTAGGCTTGAATCCTTGCCCAATCACTTTCTTTCTGAATAGATGTTCAGGCTGAGAGAGGAGGGCACAATAACTCTATGACGGGTCCTCGCACCAGCAAGGCCCATCATTAGTGATGGTAACAAATCTTATAAGTTCTCTCTTAAAAGTAAATAATCAATAGTGTAATCCTTAACTGGTAAATTATACAAACATGCCACAAGAGAAAGCCGAAGCAATAGTACCAAACATTTCACACAGAATATAAACTGTATTAAAGAGTAAAGTTTAAATCATTCTTGAACCAAAACTGTAGTGAATAATTATAATTAACAGTAAAAGTAGAGTCACCGCGCTATGGTATTCAAGTGACGAGAATTAACCACCACCCTTCAAGGTGACAAGGGTATCATTACAAACTCAAAATGTTATATGTCATAGAAGTCCCAATAAAAATTTTGAGGCATCACACAGACAGAAGGAAATAAATCAAATAACTAGGGTAACTACCCGGTTAAGAACCAGTCGAGGGTCTGGTAAATCTACAGAAGGATGACTCCATCCATTATAGAGGAATTAAATAAAAATGTAACATATTACACTACCAAACAGAAAGAGTCTTCCATTGGTGAACTATTCATAGGGTCGACATATCTCCTTGAGATTATTTAAAGAAGAACAAAAATAGGAATAACGAAAACAAGACGAAGTATATGCTATGCTTTATGCATTTCGTAGTGGGACCTTTTTCGTAAGACTTTTACTGTTCCCCTATTAAACAAAATATTATTATCTATTTTATGGGTGGTGTATGCTATCAAGCAACCTTAACTCCAAAAGACTTCGATAAACTACTAAAGAGGGCTCCAAAAACAATTAACCAGAGGAGGAATATGGACAACCTCAAGGAGAAAACTGTTTTCCTTAGGATTAAGGGTGATTCTGAAAATAATACAAAGAAGTTACCTGAAAGGAATAACACAATAGGAATGATAAAGACACCAAGGTGACTAAAAGAATGACAAAATACTTAACGATTGTCAAAGAGTGCACCACCTTAATTAATCTATCATGGTATTATGTTAAGGAATAACTTGCCAGGGTTTCAGACCACATTATCTATTACATCCATGGAGCGACCACCATTACATACAGGCTTCACCTCTAGAAAAATGTGATACACAGAGCCTCTTCAAAAAAAAAAAAAACTCAGAAATGACAAACAATGAATCTACACAAACCCTAAATGATGCCTTGTCGCCTCAGAATAAATGTGGAAAGTGCAAAGGATGGATTAGCCATGTGACAATGGCATGGTCAGTGTGACACTTCGAGTGTAGATCCAGATGAATTCAATACGATTAGCAGGACCGCCATTTATGAAGGTTACAAAGCTTTAACTACCCTGACAATAAACCTTTCCCTACTTAAGGAATTTTTATTCCACACCCTACGTTAGTCTCAATCAGCAGTGCGATCCTCATTGTCGAATTCCCACCAGTGATATGGCTTAGAGATTCATTACAATCAACATATCATTTCTATGAACCATTAAATGACTGGGACTTGGTAGGTTATTATAATTACTGGTCTTTAAACTTGATCCATGGCTATGATGTTGGGAACCAAATAAAGTTTCCTAGGGTTATTTTATTCGGGGAAACTTTCACATGGACATGAAGACCTTAAGTGAAAAAGGTGAGGGTGGCATGGATCATGAGACTACACATTATACACAGTCCCCACACATAAGGTTTTGAATGAAGGTAAAAAGGAATTTTTCTAAAGCCTTGGGGGGTTCTCTCTTATAAACATCTTGGGGTACGTAGGAATTAGGGGTTTTATATTAGAACTTTATAATGGAGTTTTATAACAAATATTTATAATAGAGTTTATAACAAGGTTGATAATAGAGTTTTCCCTACTTCTACAAAGATATTATATAGACAAAAACAAAAATTATGGTAAATATGAGGTACATTACACCAAGGTATCAAACTATATTTTTTGGTTTATGTTATGCATGTAATAATTTCGGACATAAAGTTGTAAATTTCAAAGCTAATAGAAGGAACAATAAAAACCATGAAATTCATGCACAAAATGGTCATTGATTAACTTAGACAAGTTTGGCAGATTGAGCGTGGCGAGGAAAGGGATATGAGGTTGCAACATTTGGCCACAAGCTCCCTGGAAAGATTGTTGTTGGGGAATCACAGGCCATCCAGGGTTCTGATATGCAATATGGCCCTGTCCAGGATTGTAAGACCCTCCTTTGAACTGATTCCTGAGGGGTTGGTTGGGAACAATTCCAATAAGAATGTTCTGATGAGGTGTAATATACCTCAAAATGCCAAAACTAAAAAAAAAATTGTGAGGTAACTTAAGTTCTTCTCTTCATGCGATAACCCTTTTATATCAGCCTAGTAGTTCAAGAAATTATCTAAGGTTTCAACCTGTTCATCTCTAGTCATAAAATGTATTTGTATAGTTTTAGGCTTAGAACCTACAATCCTATCCTTTCCCTAGACATGATATTTCGATGTCCGTGCACACAGGACTGAGTATTATAATTTTTAACATAATGCATTTACCTGACCTAGAAAGCAAGGGGTGAGAACTATACCCCACTAGCATTTAGTATCATTGTATAGTTGGTTGAAAACAATAGGGTTCCTTTAACAACTAAGAGAGTTTAGTAAAGAGATAACCCCGTCCCTGTCATACCGACGTTCAGGTAACGAGATCCCAACTACAATCTTATTGAAATAATGGGTTAACTACAAGTCAATAGTTAAGAGAACACAGCCTAACTAGTCATGTCACAAAGGAGTCAAGTAAACTATGCATTTGATGCATAGCATGGGTGGAAAGGTATAAATGTCAATGAGATTTAAATCTCTACATCTGGCCATTAATGGAGGTCCTATAGACACGAGTTTCGATGGCCCTTTCCGATCCCTCCCCAGTCAAAACACGCTAAACTGACCCCCATCACATGGCCCAAAAAACCCCTGTACCTTCAGCATTAACTTGCTCTTGTAAGGTCTCTTCCTAGGGTTAAACGAACCTTCCTTTATCATTGTGAGACTCTTTGAATGGTCATGTGTATCACTATCTTCGGCAAGCGATATTGTCGACTTGGGTCACATCCTGGTGGCTAGTAGCGTAGTGCATCTTCTTGGTAAGGATTTTAACTTGAAACAATGCTTGAATAATAGGGTCGTTCAAAGGAAGGTGCTACAAGTAATGCAATGTTTTGTATCTTCTATTACACATATTTAAATTAAAGTTTTCCTATATCGTTATCTCTGATGATTTCTTAGCCTTTCGCAGAAGAGTCTCTGAGGTTTGATAGATAAATAACTGAGTCTTATACATAACCTATGTTCTTCAAAGGCTATTACATTCACCCATTACCCTTGGAAAGGAATGTGGTGTGACATCCCCAAAAATAAAATATTTTTGAAATTTAAAATTGCTAGAGATTTATTTCCGTTTTTAGTAAATTCAAATTTGCAAAAAAATTTCCATTTATGGAAATTCCAAATTTCAAATTTGGTAGTTGTAATTAATTGTTTTGACTATTGGGCAGAGACCTGATTTGACCCAACTAACTATTTGACTATGACGCTTGTATAGAAATAGAATATTTTATGTTGATTACAGGAGGACAAATGGAACAACCATGTTAAATTTAACTGACCATGACTCCATGAGTTGGGAACATGTTGGAACTACCTCTGGGCTGATTATTACAAGTGGAAAATTAGTGATTTGGCCATTGGCAACCCCTGAAAAATTAGGGATTTAGAAAGCTACAAAATTTCCCAAGGGAGGGAAAATACTTAGGCAAATGATAAATAATATATGAGAGGAGGCAGGACGATGCCAAGTATGCTGGGAAAAGAGACTATTGATTTTATTGTTGTTCTGAACACTACTGCGTAAGTGTGATGTAAGAGGAATCTACTGAAGTGGACGAACGTTATGGAGGAGGATTTTTCCAAGTTCTCCCTCATGGATTCATGGTCAGGCTAGGGGGTGAATCGGGCAAGTGATTTTGGCTACCCTATTCTACGGTTGGGGGGAACGTGGTTGTTCCCTTTGTCTTCCCACGGATTGGATTCAGATATGTTGATCTACACCTCTATGTTTTTTGAATGGCTATGTATGATTGATGTAATGTATTTGTTGGGTGATTATATCTAATTGCAGTAATGCAAACTATTTGAATGATCATATATGTTCGTTATGAGGAATATATGTGAAGGAAATATTTATATATATTTTTATAATACATCTACTGGAATGTTCACATCTGACTGCTAAAATATATATTTGATTATGAAAGATAAAATAATTTCCTGGATATAATCTTTCTGTTGTCGCGGAGTTCAAAATAGACATCCCAATTCTAGAATTGTCCCTCCTATAAGTAAAATGCTAGAGGGAAGCACCTATAATTATATTTATATAAGTAAATAAGAAAAAGGGGAGATTAACGTCAATGGGGCAAATCCTTTCTATAGTCAAAATCTGAGGAAACCAAACATAGATCCCATGATATATAATTACCAAACTCTTATGGAAGTAAAATTTATATTTATGATGCATAGATCTAGTACTGTTGGTGTCTAATACATTGATTAAAAGAGACTCTAACTGAATATAATAGAAATTACTTTATACAGAAAATTGTTGTCCTATTTTACCCTTTTATGAATGTCTCTCTACTAATTCAGAATGCATTATCTTTGGTGCATCTCATTACTATTATGAACACTAGTTCCTGAAAGTATACTAGCTAGAAGATATGACTAGTCAATTCTTAAAGAGAATTTGTACTGTGGTTTGGATTACTACTGTAGTAAGATAAAGTGTCGTAGTTGAAAACCCCACACATAAATTGTGATGCAGATTTGAGTTTACCTACATATTGAATGCAAATGGAAAACTGCATAATGTATAGATATATATATGTATAGTTAAAGTGTGAAAAACGAAGTTCAATCAGGTTTCGGCAATTACAAACGCCGAATACAAAAAAACAAAAGAACATGCTTTTTGCCGAATCCAAAAATGTGAAAAGGTTGTGGGCCTAGCACTTTGGGTTTTCGAGATTCGAGGTTTGGTGATTACAAATGCCAAACACTAACACACAACAATTCCTGAATCGCGAAATGTGAATGAAATATGGGCCCAATACTTTGGGGTTTCAGGGTTCGGGATTTCGGGGTTTAAAAATACCCAACGCCACAAATGAAAATTCTCGAATCTCTAAAAAACAAATGGAGTGTGGGCCCAGTCCTTTTCGAGTTTCAGGGTTTACAACCTCCAGATGAAAAACACCACACAATGTCAAATGCCAAATCGCAAAATCACGAAAAAGTTGTAGGGCCCAGCCAATATTGGGTTTCGGCATCTGGTAATGCTTGATGCATGAACAACATACAATGGTAATCACTGAACCACGAATTCGATTAGTGTAATGTACCTCAAAAATCAACATAAAAAAAAAATTTATTTGTACATTTATCCTTGAAAATTTTCGAGATCTCAAGCAAGTAAGCTTTATGTTAGAAGACTTGAGTCTGATAGTTTGTTTAGAGTCCTTACTGTCATCAACTATCCTTACCATTCAACTTAAGTTTTATAAATGATGATATAATGAGTATTTACTCACCAATTCAATGTTTAATTAAGATCCCAAAATTTATAATTACTCTCTTATCTGCTGGTACCTATAACACTACCACAGTCTTAACAATACAAGCAACTTTGGGGTTTTTTTGACCAAAAACCTACATAGAAAAACTACCCTCTGTCTGCAATACAATCGACTTGTAAATTGGTCTGTTACTTTTGTACCTCTATCCGAGATGAAGACTCCCCAACGTTCTTTTACCAGTCCATTCATTATATTAATAGGGTTGTTCCCATAACAATAAGTTTCTTCTAAGTTCCTACAGCTTTGTGAAGAAATAAAGGTCAATCAGGTTTTAAAGATCACAAGCACCGAACAAAATAAAGGACCCAATGGTTTTCCAAAACCCGAAATACGGAATGACTGTGGGCCAACATTTCCGGGTTTTGGGATTCGGGGCTTTGCGATTACAAGAGCCAGACATCAACACACAACATTTCCCAAAATTGCGAGAAGATGCCGATTACTTCGGCGTTTCAGGGTTTAGGTTTTCGTGAACACAAAAGTCAAACATCAACACACTACAACTCCGAAAAAGTGAAAGGTGATTAGTACTTCGGGAAATAGGAGTTTGAGATTTCGCGAGTGCAAGTTCCCAAACAACCACTTATTCAAACCTCCGAAATGAGGAAAAAGGGAAGGTGGGTCCCTCACTTCAGGATTTTTGGATTCAGAACTTTGCGAGTTCCGGTATCCAAACCTTGACATACACAAATTTCCTAAAAGAGAGAACAGAAAGGTGAGACCTGCATTTCGGGATTTCGGTGTTCGGGCTTTCATGGTTTTCATAGCCAAACATCCAACATACCATAATTCCCGAATTGTGAAAACAAAGGCACTAACATTTCAATATTTCGAGATTCGTGATTTTGGGATTTCAAATGTCGAACCACAACACACAATAGTTCCCAAATTCCTAAAGGTGAAAGGGTGTGGAACCAACACTTCGGGATTTTAGGTTTCGAGGTTTTGGGATTTCAAATGTCAAATAACAGAACACAACAATCCCCGAATTCTTAAAGCAAAGAACGTGGAACTAACATTTCAGGATTTTGGGATTTCAAGTGTCGAACCACAACACTCAATAGTTCCTGAATTCCAAAAGGTGAAAGGGTGTGGAACCAACACTTCGGGATTTCGAGTTTTGAGGTTTTGGGGTTTCAAATGTCAAATAACAGAACACAAGAATCCCTGAATTATGAAAGCATAAAGACTTAATAATTTTACACACATAGAAGGATAAAACAGGATAAAGGTATTCTGTAAGGGAAATCTATAAATTCGTCATAGACTTGGACTAAGGAAAGGATAGCCCATTCTGAAAAGAAAACAAGGAAAATAAAAGGGGTTTCCAAAATTCTTTAACTCCGGAATTTGTCCTTCTATACACATCTAATATATTGTTTGCATATTGTTAGACCATATTGTTAGTTACATAGCATCGAATAAAAACATTCGCACAGAAAGTGGGAAGAAATCGTTATAGATCCAATTGAATTAGATACCATACATCAGATGAAAAAAGGGTCATACAGACAGAGAATGTAAACTATTCCAGTTCAAATTCAATAGATACATAACATCAAAATACATAGCCATTCATAATAGAGAGGGGAAAATTAACATATCTAAATCCAATCTACGGGAAGACAAAGGGAACAACCATGTTCCTCCCAACCATAGAACAGGGAAACCAAATCTACTTTCCCGATTCACCCTCTAACCTGACCATGAATCGATGAGAGTGAACTTGGAAACTCCTCCTCAACAATGTCCTTCAAATCCGATAGCTATCCTCTTGCCTCACACTTACTCAACAGTGCTCATAACAGTAAGACAATTATGTTTCAGTAGGCTCCTCTTACCTCACACTCAACCCATAGTGTTCATAATAGCAAGAGAGTTCAAAAATATTTTCCCAACATACTTGGCAGCGTCCTTCCTCCTCGCATATGCTATTTATCCATTTTTTTTTCCCAGGTATTTTGCCTCCTTTGGGGATTTTCGAAGCTCTCTTAATCCCTGATTTTTAGGGGTTTCCAGTGGCCAAATCTCTGATTTTCCACTTCTCATAATCATCTTAGAGGCAGTTCCAACATGTTCCCCCACTCATGGAGTCATGGTCAGTTGATTTTAACATGGATGTTCCATTTGTCCTCCTGCAATTAATATAAATATTCTGTTGTGATACAAGTGTCATAGATAAATAGTTAGTTGAGTCCAAACAGATCTCTTCCCAACAGTGACAATAATTAAATACAATTATTAAATTCGAAATTCAGAATTTCCATAAATGGAAAAAAAATTCCAGATTCGAATTTGCCAAAAAAAGAAATAATTTCTAGCCTATTTCAAAATAAAAATTATTTTATTTTTAGGGATGTCACATATTTTCCCCCTTCATTAAAACACTATCCTCAGTGTTCGATCCTTTCCTGGAACAGGATAGGATGAGATTTCTGCAAATCTTCCTCCAATTCCCAAGTGGTCTCCTCAGGACTAAAGTGCTTCCATTGCACCTTTACCTGAGCGATAGCTCTGTTCCGAAGTGTTATTTCTCTCTGGTCGAGAATGCACAGGGGTTCCACCTAGAACTCGCCTTCGGATTCCACTTGCACCAAGTTCCAATAAATCATATGAGTAGGGTCATGAACATACTTTTTCAACAAAGAAACATGAAATACATTATGAATTCTTAGGTTAGCTGGAAGTGCAAGCTGATATGCTATGGGTCCAATTCGATCCAGTATCTCGAAGGGCCCACAAAACCTAAGTGACATCTTGGCACAGTTCCCCAACTTCAGCGAGCTTTTTCGGGCTTTGACCTTCAAATAAACATGGCCTCCCACTTGAAATTCCAAGTGTCTTCTTTTCTGATCCGCATAGCTCTTCTATTTGTCCTGTGCTTCTTTCAAGTTCTGTTGTACCTTCCTAACCATGTTCTCCATTTCTTGGAGTATTTTTGGTCCAACCATGAGTCTGTCAGCCGGGTTATCCCAGATAATTGGAGTTGTACACTTTGTTCCATACAGTATTTCGAAAGGGCTCAACTTAGCAGAAGTTTGATACCCATTATTGTATGCAAATTCTACCAAGTGTAGGTAGTCTTCCCACTTGTTTGGCTTTGTTATTACATACATCTGGAGCATATCCTCTTTGATTTGATTTGTCCTTTCGGTCTGTCAATCCATCTATGGATGATAACTCGTACTGAAATTCAAATTAGTATTTATCCCTGCAAACAATTCCTTCCAAAAAGCAGATGTGAATTTTACATCTCTATATGAAACCACCATTTTAGGAATACCATGCAGTCTAAAAATTTCTTTCATGAATATTTCAACAATATTAATATCTTTAAAAGTAGACTTTAGAGGAATAAAATGTGCAAACTTACTGAGTTTATCGATTACAACCATGATTGAATCATTCTATTTCTGAGTTTTAGGAAAACCCATTATAAAGTCCAACGATATGGTCTCCCATTTCCATTCTGGTATTGGTAATGGCTGTAATAGACTGGCTGGATGCTGGTGTTCAGCCTTAACCTGCTAACAATCTTGTCACCTAGCCAAGTATTCTGTTGTTTCTCCCTTCATGTTAGGCCAGTAAAATAGTTTTATGAGTGTTGTTATTGTCTTCTGGTAACCTGGATGGCCTGTAACAACCCTGGTTAAATAGATGCATTTGGATTATTAATTATAATAAATTTGATAATCTGACTGTCCTAATATGTTAGTTAAACAATAATTAGTTGTTAATAATATTAACTAATTAATCATTTATTAATTACTTGTTCATATCTATCAATGATTAATTAATTGATTAATTGACTCATTAATTATTTGAGTAAAGAATTAAAGGGGTTAATAATTTAATTTATTTTATTAAAGACTTACGTACGAAGGGGGGGAAAGAAACATTAAATGGAGGGGATAAGATAATAAATAAGGGGATAAGATAATAAAGAAGGGGATAAGGTAATAAAGGAGGGGATAAGGAAATGAGTGAGGGGGAGGAGAGTTAGTGAAGGGGAAGATATGACGGGGGAAGAGTCCTACGGGAAGGCATCATGAGAAG
>JASDQU011028161.1:8203-20262 GCA_032191745.1 Picea mariana
GTAATAATTCAATATGTAGGTCTTAATAAGGGGTTTTATACTTAACATGGGATTTTTCTTTTCTTAACAACCAAATATTTATTGCAATTATGGAATTTGTTTCTACTACACATGCAATCAACCACTTTGCAACGCAAATGTCGAATTAAAGAATAGATTACATTAATTCCATTGAAAATCAAAAAATACAATTAGTCAACGATGTTTTTCTTACACCACAAGGAAATGTCTACAAGTAGTCCCAATGCAAGTCACCTTTGATAAGAAGTTGTCGGTTTACAAAAGTTATAATTTATTGACAACTCATCACCAAGAAACAAACTACATATTTCATGCACAACAACAAATTTCAATGCCTTCATTTTCATTAAAAAACTTTGTCATTGGAGTATTCCTCAAACAAATAATTTTCAATAAAAATGACCACTTACAACTATTTATGAACCCTGCAATGTTTTCATGAGTGCATGGACAACCACTAATATATAACAAATTATTCCTATTTTTTTGGAAGCATAATTGTTCATGCATGTATAATACATGGAAATGATTTGTAAACATTATTGAGGTAATTAGATCGTCTATAAAGAGGACCACAAAATGAGATACTCACTATCTGGGAGGAGTGAACACATATGAAAAAATAAAAAAACAAAGACTTGCAACATCTATTTTAAAGTTGGAAATCATGTAATTATTACCACAAAAGAAGAGCTTGGTCCCAACATCAAGCATAAGTAGGAAAGACTACCAATCACCACACAAAGCACATTTGTAACAGGTTTGATATTTACTTTGTAGATAGATAGGAAGAGAGAATTCATTGTTTTCCTCCAACAATTGAACCAACCTTGGTGTGTACTTGGACATTGTTTCTATCAGCTCGTACAACTTCAATTTTTTGGGTTGTATTGATATCGTACTTTGGCTCACTATAACTCTCTATTGACTCAAAAAAAGGAAACACGTTGATTAATTTTTAATGAAATACAATTGATTTTTCTTCCAACTTTCAAAAAAGGAGAATACAAAAGTGTTCCTACATGTATTTTCTATATCCCTTATTACATCAATAATTGTAGTGGGAGGTATAAAGTTGTCAACTAATTATTCAATGATTAACATAATAGGACAGTGTGACACAATAAGGGTTCACCTTCAAACTTTACATTTTAAATAACTACATGCTACAAGGGTTTTATAAAAGAGACCTAGTTCACAATGAAGTACCATTGGCCTAGGATGGTTGTTATAATATGGCATGTTAAATTTTGTGGGGAAAAGTGGCTCTCCATTTTCATCTACCATGTACTTATGGTATCTCTCTCCAAATAAGATTTGTGAAATGTTTGTACGAGTATCCTATGCACCCAAACTCAATCTCAAATTAGGATCCTGTCAAAATTCAATTCATAATTATTTAAATGCATGTGCAAAAGTAACTTAAATTTTATCAAATAATTTAAACATAAACAAAATATGAACTCACTAGAAATAGCAAGGGAGAACTTAGTGAATTTGGAACTATATGGAATGAAGAATGTAAAGAATTGGCCATTTGATATTATTACCCTTTTTCTCCTTTTATTTTGAGCAAAAACCTAAATCAATATCAGTGAGTTAGATAATTTATAGGTATAAATTTTGAACATTAAATTGTCAACCAGGGTGTTTGTAAACTTGTGAGATGCTGGAAAAATATATGCAGAACTAGGTAGCTAAGCTCTATTATAACTGTATTTAAAAGCATATTTTTGTACAAATCATTTCCAAAAATCAAAATCAAGTGTATGAGCATGCTTTTTTAATTAACCAATCGATTTCAAAATTTTCATTTAGATTTCCAGTGATCCAGTTAACCTACTCATTAACTTAGTCAATTCATGTAGCATTATCAAACTGAAATAAGAAACAAATCAAAAGTGCAATGTCAAGTCATACCCAATGAATCTTGTGGTTGTAGATTCAAGTCTTGTGACTTCTCATTTTCTTGAGATTCTTTTGTTAACAACATCAACACCACTGGCAACAAATAAAAATGCACGCTACAAGAATTCCATTCACACACTTCACTCTTTACACTGGAAATTGAAAGCATCAACAAATGAAAGTAAAGGAAAAACTTGAATATAAATCAAAAGAAAGCAACCAAAGATAATATTGAGATGATAATACAATTACCTACTTATCTATTCTATGAAATGCGATGAAAAACACACTTACAGGAAATAAAACAAATATGTCGAGTGTATTAGATAGAGGGGGGGCTTCCTCTTTGATGAAGTAGCATCCCCAACGTCAAGTGAGATGATGTAGGAGCATCACCAACATCAAGCGAGCGTGGGGCACACACCAATGCATTTTGGCATGTGATAAAATTGTTTGAATGTTTTTGAAGTGGATGCGCCAAACATGAATGAAACAATTAAGGAAGCGCGTACTTCCATATTGTAAACAGACCTTGAGCATCCCACTCTCATCTATATTAGGTGAAGGCATTTATGTTATTTAATGTAAGTAGATAGCTTTAAAAATTATTGATTTCACAGTTTTAGGAGCCGGAGGGAAAACTGATATAGACACCCTCCCTTGTATTATTGTAACAATAAGCATCATTATGAGAAGAGAGAATAGGAGAACAAAAGCAGGAAAACTGTGCAGAAAACCCCATGTACAGAAGTTCTGGATTAATACAAATATTTTTAGTTCAGACTCATGGTGTTCAATCTCTTTTCTGTGTTGTGCATGCTGATTGATATATGCTTGTTTACTCTCTGTTATGCATTTTATTTTATGCACGAATGTATGATTTCATATTAAATGTTTGAAATCTGAAGAGAGGGAGAGTGAAGAATGAGTTTCAATTGTTTCTCTATCTGAGCAAGAGGTTTCCTGCAGGGAGTGCAGTGAATTTGTCCTCAAGGCGTGCATTGACAAGAGTCCAGAGTTCCATCTCTAAAAGCTAAGAAGAGATAACATTATTCTCATTCTCTCAGAAGTGCAAATTAAGCACAGGAGTCATGCAAGGAGTGCACAGGCTGAGTGAAGTCTCAGTGTTTGCAAACTGAGCGAAGTTGTTGGAAGACTGTTGTCGCAGAGAGTGCGCAGAGTCTAAAAGTCCAATACTTGGAAGTATTGAGGAATTGTCGCAAGGAGTGCGAGAAAGAATTTTCCCCAACGGACTTGGGAATTTTTCAATCAAGCTCAAGAGGGCTAGTTCTTGAAGCATTGGAAGGAGGCGCAGCGAAGGTGTTCTGCAGGAGGACAAGTTTTGTAAGAGAACATTTTGTTCATTTCACAGAAATCACCAAGGAGGAAATTGACGGTCGGAGTTCTCAGTGGAGAATTCACCAGGTCCCGGAAGCCATCTGATCTTGTAGAGGAGCTAGAAGTTTATGAAAGAATTCGTCGAGTGTAAAGCTCGGGAGAAATCAACCGTTGGATCACTCATAGAATCGAGTCTCGAGGATTCGCGAGTTGAAAAGTCGAAGTCTTTGCATCAAAACTTGTGAGGTCGTGAGGTGTGAAGTCCCAAGATAGCGAAGGAATCTGATCCATTCACCGGAAGAAGGACACATGTCGCGAGATCACCCGTATCGGGGACTCGGACATTGGAGGTCAGAAAGGGAGGTCATTCAACTCTGTGAGTGGCAAAGCTGTGAAGTGAATCAGGACCGTCCATCTGAAAGTGGATAGGTGGAATACTCATCGAGAGGTTAGAGTCTCATTGACCATTTTGGGGTTTCGTGAGTTGAGGAGTTGAAGGCTTAGCATTCAGACTCGCGAAGTCGCGAAGTCCAAGAACTCCAAAAAGGCGGGAAGTTCCATCATGGGACCTGTGAAGAAGACGTGTCAAAAATTCATCGTTTCGGCATATTGGAGGATAAGAGATCGAGACTTTCATCCTGAAAGTTTCGAAGCAGCGAGTAGGGAAGTCATGAAGTAATCTAAGTTGTCCATCGGAGGAGGACAGGTGTCAGAGATCAGAGGATCTCACGAACTCAGAGGTTCGCAAGGTGAGAGCCCAAGAGTCGGGAACTTCAAGTCCTGAAACCAAGAAAGTTGAAGTCATGAAGTGTCGAATCCGGGCATGAGGGACACGTGGCTAAACCTCAAGGTGGGTCCGTGTGATAGACAGGAGGACACGTGTTGTCGAGAGGAAAGGATTCAACACTTCGTTGACCTCTTGCTTCTCGGGAGTTCGTAAGGTAAGAGCTTGAAGGCACAACTTTGAATTCACGAAGGTGCGAGACGCGAGAGGAGCCAATGATAAGCCTAGCCAGTGGTCGTGCGAGGAAGGCGCTGACAGAGGAAGAGCCATACCCATATCGACATTTAGGGTATCCCGGAATTGAAGGAGGAAGATTCAGAGTTTTGACTCGCGAACTCGTGAGATCGCGAACTGTGAAAAAGAACCTATGAATCGATTTGAAAGGGGATTCCAACAGAGAATCCGAAAGAGCTAATCCAACTCGAAGGGCATATATAACGATCTTGTGAGCGGATATCGGCCTGAGGGCTGAGAGGTCTACGTCAGTTTGGTATCAGAGCATAGAAAGGTTTCTTTGATTTTTGTAGCAGGGAATAGAAAGATTCACCATGCCATCGAGAAGAAGGGACAAGCAATCACCTGATCTGCCAGAGGATAGGGAAATGTCGAGAAGAAGGGGTAGGAAGATGCATGATCCAACCATGGAGAGAGAGATGCATAACCTACGTGCCATACTTGAGGACATGGAGACAACACAGAGGTGCACAGTCGGTTTTGGGGATCTTAGTGATTTCGAAAGCGAAAATGAGGTCGAACATGAAGGAGAAGAGGTCACAGCAGAAGATGCAGCAAACGAACACTTGATTAGGGTTGTTGCAAGAATGGGTGCTAAGGCAAAAATGGACATTCCAGTATATGAAGGAAACCTGGATGTTGAAGAGATTCTAGACTGGATTAGAGCTCTGGACACATATTTTGACTATGAAGATGTCGAGGAAGACAAAAAGGTCAAACATGTTGTCACAAGACTAAAAGGACGTGCAACATTTTGGTGGGATGAACTACAAGCTGACAGACACTGCAAAGGCAAGCAGAAAATCAAGAGTTGGGATAGGATGATCATGAAGATGAAGGTCAAATTCATTCCCAAGGATTACCAGATTACTCTGTTTCAAAGAATGCATAGTTTGAGATAGAATTTGATGAAAGTGAAGGAGTACACTAAAGAATTCTATAGGCTAAACATCAGGGCAGGTCATCATGAAAGTGATGATGAAAAAGTTTCCAGGTACATGAATGGTCTAAGATACAACATTCAGGATGAGATGAGCATGATGACCATCCGAACAGTGGAAGATGTTTATCAGATGGCTCTAAAAGCTGAAGAGAAGCTGAACCGAAAGTAGGGTCAAAGAGGCCGAGGCAAAAGTCAGCCCAGAGGAAAATCAGTTGCCCAGGATAGAAATCAGAAACCAAAAGAGGATTGGAAGAAACCTCAGACTCAAACTGAGAGAGGTGGAAGTTCACAGAGAGGGCATACTGAACAGAGAGGTCAGTATGCTGATGGAAACATTTTTCCTCGTACCAGAGGTAGAGGAAGAGGAAGAGGTGGAAATGCTTCACATGTGGAAAGAATGGAAACAAATCTTATGAATGTCCAGATAAAAATAAAGAAGGTGGTGAAACTCACATCACTGAAGCACAGAGGCAAAATTTTGAGGCAAAGGATGTTGAAGGTGGAAGATTGTTGATGATGCAAAAGGTTCTCTTAACGCTAGAGAAGGAGGTGGAGAATCCAGTGCAAAGAAACAGTCTCTTTCGGATTGCTTGCAAAACCAAGGATAGGGTATGCAAGGTCATTCTGGACAATGGTAGCACAGATAATCTCGTTTCTACGGAGATGGTAGAAAAGCTGGAGCTGGAGACTATTGAACATCCAAGCCCATACAGAATCTCATGGCTACAAAAAGGACATCAAGTAAATTCCACTAAACAATGTTTAGTTGAATTTAAAATAGGAGGGTATAAATATGAAATACTCTTTGATGTCATTCCCATGGATGTTTGTCATCTATTGTTGGGTAGACCGTGGAAATATGACAGAAATGTGATTCATGATGGGAGGAAGAACACATACACCCTAGAGAAGAATGGGAGAACTCACATGTTGTTGCCGATTAAAGATAAGGAGGTGAAACCTGAAGTAAGCAACACTGTACCTCTCATGAGTGGGAAGGAACTTCTTACAAAGGTTAAGAAGAAGGAGGAACCATAATTCATTGTGGTCAGAAAACCTAAAATTATTTTAACCAGTACAAGGGTAGATGATTTACTAGAAGAGGTTCACAAACTATTGGAAGAGTTTGCTGACATAGTAGTGGATGAACTACCTCGTTCATTGCCACCGATCAGAAGTGTGATACATCATATTGATCTCATACCTGGAGCTAGTTTACCAAACAAAGCAGCGTACAGATTGACGCCACAGGATAATGAAGAATTCAAAAGATAGGTCCAGGATTTAATGGACAAGGGGTTGGTGAGAGAAAGCTTGAGTCCATGTTATATTCCGATAGTGCTCAGTCCGAAGAAAGACAGAGGCTGGAGGATGTGTACTGACTCGAGAGCGATCAACAAGATAACCATCAGGTATAGATTTCCATTGCCAAGGATGGATGATTTGATGGATTGCTTAAGTGGAGCCAATTTTTTTTCAAAGATTGATTTGAAAAGTGGATATCATCAAATTCGTATGAGAGAAGGTGATTAATGGAAGACATCCTTCAAGACTAATGAAGGGTTTTATGAATGTCTTGTTATGTCATTTGGTCTAATAAACACGTCAAGTACTTTCATGAGGTTGATGAATGAAGTACTGAAGGAGTTCATCAGAAAATTTGTCATTGTGTATCTTGATGACATACTGATTTTCAGTAAAACAGAAGAAAAGCATCTGAAACATTTGGCTACAGTGATGAAGAGATTACAGCAAGAGAAGTTGTTGATAAACATGAAGAAATCCTCGTTTATGAAGATAGAGTTCATTTATTTGGGGTTTTTTATTTCTGCAGATAAGTTGAGGATGGATCCAGATAAGGTGGAGGTAATTAAGAATTGGCCATCACCGAAGAGTATATTTGAGGTGAGAAGTTTTCATGGATTGGCTAGTTTCTACCGAAAGTTCATCAGGAATTTCAGTGAAATTAGTGCACCAATGATGGACACAGTGAAGAAGAGACACAAGTCTTTTCACTGGAGAGAAGAGGCTGAGAAAAGCTTCAATTAGTTGAAGAAGAAAATCACAAAACAACCAATTCTGGTGTTGTCGGATTTCAAAAAGACATTTCAGGTAAAATGTGATGCAAGTGGATTTGCAATAGGAGAAGTCTTGAGCCAAGAAGACAGGCCTATATCATACTTTAGCGAGAAGTTGAATGAAGTGAAAGTGAAATAATCCACTTATGACAAGGAGTTATATGTTATTATCCAGGCATTGAAGAAATGGAGGCATTACTTAATCCCTAAGGAGTTTGTCTTATACAGTGACAATCATGCTTTGCAATTTGTGACTCAATAGGAGAAGTTAAATCAAAGACATGTAAAATGGGTTGAATACATGCAGAACTTTACTTTTGTAATTAAGCATATTTCTAGAACTGCTAACAAAGTTGTTGATGCTTTGAGCAGGAAATGTTTGTTGTTGCAGGAGTTCAGAGTCAAAACACTAGGTTTTGATGATCTTAGAGACATGTACAAGATGATCTAGATTTTAAGGAGGTGTATGAAGCAGCTGAGAATCCAATTCTCAGGGACCGAAGCCAATGGACAGAGTACATGATCTAGGATGGATTGCTATTCAAGGGTAATCAGCTTTATATTTCAAAATGATCCATGAGGGAGAATCTGTTGAAGGAGAAACATAGTGGAGGATTGGTCAGACATTTCGGTCATGACAAGACGTTCTCAAAGCTAAATGAGTCATTTTAATGGCCAGGAATGAGAGAAGACGTCAACAGATTCGTGGACAGATGTAGAATTTGTCAGCATTCAAAAGGGAAGAGGCAGAATGTAGGCTTTTATCAACCGTTACCCATACCTGACAGGCTATAGGATGCAGTCAGCATGGACTTCATATTGGGGATGCCAAGAACACAAAGAGGGTTTGAATCGATCTTTGTGGTGGTGGATAGATTTTCTAAGATGGCACACTTCATACCGTGTCAGAAAACCAGTGACGCAACTCACATTGCAAATATGTTTTTCAAAGAGGTCATTCGACTTCACGGCTTACCAAGGAGAATAGTTTCAGATCGAGACACCAAGTTCATGGGACACTTCTGGAGAACCTTATGGAAAAATCTAGGAATGAACTTGTCGTTCAGTTCAGCTTATCATCCTCAGACGGATGGATAGACAGAAGTTGTGAACCGAAGTTTGGGAGACTTGCTAAGGAGCTTGGTGACAGAACACCACAGTCAGTGGGATAATATTTTGCCATGGGCGGAATTTTCTTATAATGATTCAATCAACAGAAGAACAGGGCAAAGTCCATTCTAGATTGTTTATGGGATGCATCCAAGAGGAGTTTTAGAATTGAGGGATTCAGAACAGAATGCAACTAGGAGTGCTAGTGCAGAGAATTTCGCAGAAGCGATGAAGGAGCGATTGAAAAACTTGAGCCAAGAGTAGAAGTGTAGAGAAGATCAACACAGGAGACAAGTTCAATTTGAGGTTGGTGATTTGATTCTGGCACATCTGAGAAAGGAAAGGTTCCCGAAGGGGACATATAACAAACTGAAGATGAAGAAGATTGGACCAAACTGACGCAGACCTCTCAGCCCTCGAGCCGATATCCGCTCACAGGATCATTCTATATGCCCTTCGAGATGGCTCGGCTCTTTCGGATTCTCTGCTGGAATCCCCTTTCAAATTGATCCACGGGTTCTTTTTCGCAGTTCGTGAGTCGAAACTCCGACTCTTCCTCCTTCAATTTCGTGATACCCAAAATGTCGATACGGGTATGGCTCTTCCTCTATCAATGCCTTCCTCGTGCGACCATTATCTAGGCTTATCATTGGCTCCTCTCGCCTCTCACACCTTCACGAATTCAAAGTCATGCCTTTGAGCTCTTACCTTACGAACTCTCGAGAAGCGAGAATTCAATGAAGTGTTGAATTCTTTCCTCTTGGAAACACGTGTCCACCTATCTATCACACGGCCCCACCTTGAGGTTTAGACACATGTCCCTTGTGCCCGGCTTCGACACTTCACGACTTCATCTTTCTTGGTTTTGAGACTTGAAGTACCTGACTCTTAGGCTCTCACCCTGCGAACCTCCGAGTTCGCGAGATCCTCTGATCTCTGACACCTATCCTCCTCTGATGGACGACTTATATTACTTCACGACTTCACTACTCGCTGCTTCGGGACTTTTGGGATGAAAGTCTCGACCTCTTATCCTCCAATATGCCGAAACGGCAAATTTTTGACACGTCTTCTTCGCGGGTCCCACGATGGAACCTCCCTTCTTTTTGGAGTTCTCATACTTCACAACCTCATGAGTCCGAATGCTAAGCCTTCAACTCCTCAACTCACGAAACCCCGAAATGGTCAATGAGACTCTGACCTCTCGGTGAGTATGCCATGTGTCCACTTTCAGATGGACAGTCCTGATTCACTTCGCAGCTTTGCCACTCGTGAAGTTGAATGACCTCCCTTTCTAGAATGACCTCCTTCTTCCAGCGAATGACTCAGATTCCTTCGCTATCTCGAGACTTTGCACCTCGTGACCTCGCGAGTTTTGATGCAAAGACTTCGACTTTTCAACTCATGAATCCCCGAGACCCGATTCCACAAGTGATCCAACGACCAATTTCTCCTGAGCTTTACGCTCGATGAATGATTCTGTAACCTTCTTGTTCCTCTACAAGATCGAACGACTTCCAGGACCTCGTGAATTCTCCATGGAGAACTCCGACTGTCAATTTCCTTCTTGGTGATTTCTACGAAATGAACAAAGTGTTCTCTTATGGAATTTTTCCTCCTGCAAAACACCTTCACTGTGCCTCCTTCCAATGCTTCAAGCACTATCCCTCTTGAGCTTGATTGAAAAATTCCCAAGTCCCTTGGGGAAAATTATTGGTCGCACTCCTTGTAGAAATTCCTCAATACTTCCAAGTATCAAACTTTTAGACTCTGCGCACTCTCCGCAATAGCAGTCTTCCAACAACTTCACTCAGTTTGCAAACACTAAGACTTCACTCAGCCTACGCAATCCTTGCACGACTATTGTGCTTAATTTGCACTTCTGTGAGAATGAGAATAACGTTATCTCTTATGATCTTTTAGAGATGGAACTCTGGACTCTTGTCAACGCACGCCTTGTAGACAAATTTACTGCATTCCCTGCAGGAAACCTCTTGTTCAGACAGAGAAACAATTGAAACTCATTCTTCACTCTCCCTCTCTTCAGATTTCAGACATTAAATATGAAATCATACATTTGTGCATAAAAGAAAATGCATAACAGAGAGTAAACAAGCATATATCAATTAGCATGCACAACACAGAAAAGAGATTGAACACCATGAGTTTGAACTAAAAATCTTTGTATTAATCGAGAACTTCTGTACATGGGTTTTCTACATAGTTTTTCTGATTCTGCTTTCCTATCCTCTCTTCTCATAATGTTGCTTATTGTTACAATAATACAAGGGAGGGTGTCTATATCCATTTTCCCTCCGACTCCTAAAACTGTCAAATCCAGAATTTTTAAAGCTATCTACTTACATTAACTAACATATATGCCTTCACCTAATACAGACGAGAGAAGGACGCTCAAGGTCTGTTTACAATATGGAAGTATGCCCTTCCTTAATTGTTTCATTCACGTTGGCGCATCCACTTTAAAAACATTCAAACAATTTTATCACATGCCAAAATGTGTTGGTGTGTGCCCCACACTCGCTTGAAGTTGGTGATGCTCCTGCATCATCTCGCTTGACGTTGGCGATGCTCCTGCATCACTCTTCTATCACACATTGTAAAGGAACTATCGTGCACTTCTAGGAAGTTACAACAAGAACATTCTCTATTTCAACATCCAGGAGAAGATACAAAGTGTTCACAACCTCTATGCAGCTATACTCTATTCGAAAATTACACAAATGATAAGAATGGTTCTACACTAATTACTAAGATGCTAAGAGTATAAATTCTTAATAGCTCATTTTCCCCACTCTCCTTTACAAAGAAAAATCCCTCTGCTTTTATACATGCATATGTAAAATCATAAAAGGAAAATGGTTACAATGATTAAATGAACCCTCGAATGGGTTAATCACCCAAACCAATGCATCTTGGAGTTTTTATTTTCTTGGACCCAAATGGTTGCAATTTTTTGGATTGTGGACAAAAAAGGAGGTTCATTATGATGGTTAGATAGTTACTGCTAAAGTGGATCACCAAGAATAGATCAAGAAAATAAAATTGTATGTTGAATTTGCTAAAAACAGCATGGACATGATCTTCGAGTGAGGCCTACACTTTACTTGTGGTATGTTGAGTTAGTCTAGATGGTGAGATGTCATATAGATCTCATCCCCAACAAAACACATATTCCCAATTTCGTTCATAACATCTTCAACCCTCTCGAACATTGAGGCGCTACCAAATTTCTGGAAAAATCTGTCTTGAAGATCTGCCCATATTTCCCATGTCATACGTTTTTTGAGAAATTTACTTGTGTCTTGCACAAATTATCATAATCTTCACAAAACCAATGTCTTGGATTTTCTTGATTCGTCATCATTTGTTTTTAAATGATGTGGAAAAACTTCCTTTGGAAATTGTCTATTACAGAAATTTCGGTAGCGGAGTTGTACTACCTAAAATATAGGATTCTTCCATAATCCTCAAGAATTGAGTTAGGATATCACAACATGTACTTTGAGCATTCATCAAAACACAGGAATTTCTCCATATTATCATGTTTGTGCCTAATGAAGTTCACATGGGTGAAAATGGATGATAATGGATGATATAGGATAATATAAGGCAATGAAGGTAC
>JASDQU011028162.1:0-27969 GCA_032191745.1 Picea mariana
GGAGCCGTTAAACTCGTCAGGGTGGTCCATACCAAACGGCTTGGGTTATTTAGACAACCCCGGACCGGTTCCACTCTCCCAGTTGACGGACGGTCATTTTCGCCCGTCAACACCTTCATACAATGTAGTCGAGGAAGGTAGGGTCCAAGGATCGTTAAAATACAAAGTGAAGAAAGGAACAGACCTCTTTGATGAAGCATACCTACTGGACATGGAATATATGTGATGAATCAGTGCAATGAAGTCAAAGGTACCCATAAGGGACGAATACATTCTGACACCGATATTCTTAGTTTTCAGCTGAGAATTGTCTATCTTAGGGATCGAAAACCCAAACGATGCATTGGGGCTAGCGTATGCAAATGAAAATTGGTTGATAGTCATGATCTTCCCATCGTGAGGAAAGAAAAGAGTAAAGAAGACAGACGATAAGATTGCAGTCATTGTGTAAGTCCAATTGTTCCCTAGTTACAAGTTTTAATCGAGGGGCACATAAACCACCTCAACATCCACCTCTACCATATTCCAACCTAACTAGACCAGGAACACAAGAATAATATTGTAAGGTCAGAAGGAATTACCGTCAAAATAAGTCAACATGGTCATAGATTGAGAGAGGGTCAGAGAACTGAGGGCTTTCCAATAGAATAGGGACATCACACATGTTGCAGCGCCTTCATAAAAAAATGTACATTTGATGGTATACTTTGAGTAACCCATGTGGATTTGGAATGCCACATGGTAAAGCAAGTGATGCTTCACATTAGTGATGTCAAAATTGATAACTTTAGATACACAAAGATCTAGACCTACTAACATAGATATCAAGGAATTCCTTTGTGAAGGACACGTCTAGAGTACCTCCAGAGCCGACATTGCACAAGGGGTTTGACCCAAGTCCTCAACAAAATAGTAGTTTTTGGAATCTCTAGCATTAGGATTGTGGGAAGAGCACTTGAGTAATCCTTTTAGAATATGAGGTGGGGGATTTGTTTTTTCAATCTATAAAATCATCTCCGGAGGAGGGGGAGACTCTAGACCAGGTATAGGCTGTGAAGAACTGTAATAATGAGGCTGGGTGGCTACATTAACCTCAAATTTCACCATATTGATGCATAAACGGTCACTGTCTTGTGTTGGTGAGTTTTGAATTCCACTCATCTCATTTTCAGCATTTGAGGAGCTCGATTCCATGTGTTGATTATGTGGAAAAGTATTAGTCAACAAAATGAGAGGTAGAGATAAAATCCTCGCAGCTTCTGCAGGTTTGGGGCATAAGTGGGTAAGGTGATCATCTATACAAAGATTATAGGTAAAATTCACCTTATTCCTTTTTTTCTTTCCCTCACCAACATTAGTATTCAACTTCTCATTATTACCATTGTCCTTGGGTTTATTAGTATTCTTCCCACCCCTACGATTGTTACCATGTCCTTTCTTTTTATTCTCTCCTAGTTGTTGGTTACCATTAGGGTTGGTCAATGATTGAAAAAAATGTACATCCACTAACTGAGTGGGATTGGAGGACATAGATGAAGCTGTCCCTCCTACAAACTAGTTTATAGACAACTCTTTCAAATGTCTTGTCACAGAGTCTGTAGATTTCACATTGGTGGATCCTACAATGCCATCAGCATGAGGCCCGAGATTTTGTCTAGAGTCATATTTTGACCTCGACACGTCTAGAATAATCACATATAACATCCAAGACTGAGAATATATGAGATCTAACTATTGGGATTTAAAAATCGCTTCTTCCTCAGATGTAACCATGGATGTAGAAACATCCTTCAAAATATAAGGTTGTAGAGACTTAAGGAACCACTCTGGCAGGAATTTTTGGGTTATGTAGGCCTTGATCAACCTCTTCTGTCTACAACAATCCTAGATGTGATCTGAGATATGAGTGTCTTTGTCCTGACGGAAGGCTGAAAGAAGTTATATTCCCGCATCATAATGTACTAGAAATTGGAAGTAGTTGAGGAATACTAAAACCATCTGATTAAAATTTTTGTATGTCCCCCTTGGTAGCTCGATATACCATTTCACGGTGACCCATGTGAGGGTGTGTTGAAACAATTTTAACCAAATATAATCATTGTTAAGGGAGTTCGAAGAGCACCAAAGGTGAAAAGTAGTGATGTGATCACCAGGATCCTCATCGGTTTTGCCTTCAAATTTTTGAATATCTGAAGGAAGCTTGGTGGGAACGGGAGGGAATGTCAGATCATGACACACATGGTCATTCATTAACTTAGACAAGTCTATCAAATTGAGTGTGTCCAGAAAAGGTAGACAGGGTTGCGACATCTAGACCTAAGCTTCCTGGAAAGATTATTGTTGGGGAATTGCAGCCCATCCATGGTTCTAGTAAGAACCATGGACATGTCTAGGATTTTAAGATCCTCCTCCGAACTAATTCATGAGGGGTTGGTTGGGCACCATTCGAGTAGGAATGTTGTGATGAGGATTGTAAAAACTGGGCTCAGCTGGAGTGGCTCCAGGTTGGGAGTTTTCCAAGGTATGAAAATGACCTCCTCCATATGTGAATCCATAGAATAAAGGTGGATTCGACATGCCAAATGTGTTGGTTGGAATAGTTACAAATAACATAGGTGTAAGGATAGACTGTAAGCAGTAGCTTGTCCGCCAGGTTGGTTACTCCATCCAAAAGCATTAGGACCAGGATTAGACCTAGGGTTAAAAGGAGGAATTCCTCCAAATGTAGGAGTCATTTGTGGGAGATGCGCACCACCAAACGAAAATGGAGTATGTGGAGGATCCATTCTCCCAATTCCAATACTAGTATTCGGACTAGACGCTAGGATTGAGGATGAAAATTTTGATGTGAAATTCAGCATACCATAAGAAAAAGGGGTATAGGCCATAGGGATTGATTGAATATTGTAGACTGACGAGTGACCAAGGGACCCAAAAGGGTTCATGGCTATAGGTTGAGTATTCACTATAGGATGGACAAGAGTGATGATAGGAACCTATGACACTACAACCATTGTGGTTGAAGGTGTCGAAGGAGTACCGTTAACTACAATAGGTATGGGAGTTAAAGGAATACCAATATACTTATGACACGATTCAATACTCATCTTTGTATGATCACAATTCTGGTAAGTGGAGGTGTGTGTACCACATTTGATAATTGTACGCCTTTTAGAAGTCAAAGACTCAACATGCGGTGGTAATTATAACAAGCGGCGAGACCTGCGGGGAAGTTGGTATAGCTCCACGATGACTCAAGACTTGAGATATAAAAACAAATCCTAAGGCCAACTAGTAATCAAGGACCACACCAAAATGAAATAAAAAAAAGTCCAATATGCACACAAACATAATAAAGTGGTTGAAAGCACCTCCCTCCCTAAATTAGGTATGCCTCGCCCAAGAGGGGCTTGAGACTCCTGGAAAAATATCAGAGGTATCAAAATCAGTTATAAGGGCCCTTGTGGGCTTAGCAACTAGTTGGTCAAATCCCCTCAAAGAGGTAATCCTCCATAAAGGTTGTATGTTGTCCAACCCTTATCTGACCCAGGGTACCTGCAGAATAACCTTTGCAAGTAACCTATGTGATACCTATGTCAAGAAACCAAGAAACCATGGTATAACCGATGCATAGGCGAAGAATCGTAAGTCAGGTCTATCATATGGGCAGGGTAACAAAGCCCGAAACCTCTAAATCACAACCTCTCATAGAGTTAAAGGTACTAGCAAGATCCCCATATACGAATATATCCCTAGAAATATAGCTGACACTAAGAAGGTATTGGGGGAATATCCCCTCAACCAACTTCACACGGTCTCGTGCTTAACTCTGGTGTAAGTGGAGCCTCCTTACGTAACCAATTATAAAATGGATTTCACCACTCCCTTAGTCAGATATATATGTTGATTTAATAGCCTTGGAGACATTTACTCACAAAATCCTATTCCAAGGCTCTAAATCCTAAGCTAGTTTGTGCTCCCTAGAAAATAAAATCGTTTCTAATCAATTTTAAATTATAGCGCTTATTTTAGTGGCCTTGCTTACTCAAAAAAGGTGTGGTCATGAAACTAATGATGTTATGACTCAGCAAGTAAAATAAATGAATATGAATAAAATGCAAAGTCCTAACTTCAATTCCCAACAAATGATAAGATTTTCAAAATGAAATTTTCAATTTATTTTTGGAATTCCAAATAAGATGCAATATTTCTATACATGTACTAAGATCGGTGATAAGGACCCAAAAAATCAAATGCCAACAATAAAAAATGCCTAATATTTTTGTATTTTGAATATAAAAGAATGAAAATGCAAGAACTGAATCAGAAGCTTGATATAAAGACTCTATTGTATGTAAACAAAGATAAAACAAGTAGGATAGCAATAAGCAAACACCCATCCCAAGATGCAAGGAAAATCAATGAAAAGGATGATTAGAAAGGTTTCCTATCATTCTATAGGAACTTAAAAGTCATAATAGAGATCTAAGAAGACTCAGAAACCATCACAACTAGCCCAACAAACATTAAACTCATCAACCAAAGATAAAAGTATGATGTACACGATTTTTCAGGAGAAAAGTGCATATATACGCCTCTTACAGAAGGGCATCACGCATATGTACACGACTATCAGGTAAGAACCCGTGTATATGTCTTAAAAACTGTCAGGCTAAGGATAAGGCCAAGAAACTCAAACTCAAAATGAACAGAGGTTGTCAAGCAATCAAATGACAAGAAACTCAATATAAATGAGAACAATCAAAGGAGAAAAACACTCCAAACCCCGAAAAGAAGATTCTATCCCTGGTATAGTCGCCAATTTTGTTATGGCTAGGGGAAAACCACAACAGACATAGATGACTGCAGAAATCAAATCTAATATTAGATATGTTATATAAGAAAATATGATAACAAGGAAATAAAAATATCCTACCTCGTCCAAACATTCGATGAAGTCCACCATTGAGCACTTGACTCAAAACAATACACCTCCAACTTGTCCTCAACAACCAAGAAATGCACACATATGATGATAATATATAAAGTTAGCACATTCAATAGTATAATCCATCAACATTAATAAAAAATATTCCCATGGAATAACAATTCAAATATTTGCAAGATATTAATTCGACGAGAAAAGATTATTTAAATTAAAATGTAATCAACAGAAGTGAACGAATTACAAACTTTTGTGTCGGCATGGTTCATAACCGTAACTAATTCCCTTCTAGCTGGGCCTCCACCACTTCAATCCTCCACCAAAGGATTGAAGTGGTGGAGGCCCACTTGTATTAGGGAAGATCTTGGGGGCTGAACAATGTGTTCAAACTTAAAAGGACAAAGGGATGCAGACTCAATATGAAGTGAATAATTTCTCCAGAGAAACTTTGCTCTCAAAGTTGAATTCCTCTCCCTTTTCCATACCTCAGATATGGCCCTTTTAGATCCTTGAAATGGAACTTAAGGGTCAATTTAGAATGTTTTCAGTATATGGAAGGTCAAGGATCATGGATCCCATGATGTGACATGGAAACCCGACACCATTTTTTAATTTTTGGCAAAAAACCCGATGTACGTGGGTTCTGGTGGTGCAACCTACATATACACATGTTGTACAATATTTAGGGCACATATATGTGGAAAAATATTTTTTTAATCTCTTGTATTTTCAAAAGGGGACTTCAAGTCTGCATAGGGAAATGGAAACAAGCCTTCTGAGAAAATTTGCATAGGGTGAGGCAAATAGTGCTATAACAACGCCTCTACATAATTCGATTTCTGTAATATTTGTAGAGACATGTGATCGAGTTAAAAATGAAATCGATCCATATTAGTGATCAATTAATGAAAATCACTCTCACTGATTTGAAAATCCTTCACGATAATTCTTGAATAATATTGAAGGACAAAAAAAAGTTATTATTGTTAATCTAAATGAAGAGGTGAGATGGTCCAAACAAAGGGACACAATGCTTAATAGCTCACACGAGTTGGGAGACTATATAAGAAAGATAGAATGATGAAGAATAAGTGTCTTTGTAGTCCAAATCAGAAGATCAAAATAAAAGAAGATTCTAAGAAGAGAAACTGATGATACTGATGCCGTGAGGGTGGAAGGGAGGAGCACGAAAGGATTCATATCCTTTACGATGTAAAGTGTAATTTAAGGGAGTTGGTGCTTCTAGGGGTTGGTTCCCTAACTACAAGGGAATTGGTGCTTCCTATGGTCATTTCCCTAATGATAAGGGAGTTGGTGATTCCTAGGGTCGGTGCCCTAAATATGAGGGAGTTGGTGCTTCTTGGGGTTGGTTCCTTAAAGACAAGGGATTTGGTGCTTCCTAGGTTTGGTGCCCTAAAGATAAGCAATTTTGTGCTTCCTAGGGTTGGTTCCCTAAATATAAGGGAGTTGGTGCTTCCTATGGTTGGTTCCATAAAGACAAGGGTGTTGGTGCTTCCTATGGTTGGTTCCATAAAGACAAGGGTGTTGGTGCTTCCTAGGGTTAGTTCTTTAAAAGGGATCTGTGTCCTTCACTATTATTCATAAAAACCTTGTAATTCCTATTAAATATATTTATATAATTGATTTTACATACAAGTACATTGTTGATCTATTGTGGTAATTAACAAAGTATTAAAGTAATTGCTAATTCCTGAAAACAGGTAATACTGATTCAACCCCCCCCTCAGTATTCTGGAAATTGGTATCAGAGTGAGTGCCTTCATCACACTCAAAGAATAAGTCAATAAAAGTGTGCTCAGTAGAACGAGATGTTACATTGTTATAGATTGTTTTATGAAGCTGTTTCAGGCCATCTTTGGGAGGAGGCCTGCAATTTTGGAACGAAGAAGAACATCAAGGGATATAGGATAGAAGGAAGGACTTAAGGTATACATTTCGATATTCTCCCCCTTCCCTTAACTATCATTAGATTTTTGTTGGATCTGGGGTAGAATAGAATCATTTCTACATTTTAAGGTTTCAAGGATCTTCTTAGTCACTAGACCTAGATTGGGGGGATTTTTCCCCATAGAAATGTCATGAGAGGTCCCTCTAAAGAAGAATATAGGAAAATTCAAGAGGAATATTACAGAGACACTACACTACCTAGAAGACTCAAAAGTTAGTATCAACAACAACCAGCTATAGAAAGACCTCAGGAATAAGGAGGGTTCATAAGAGTAGCACCATTCAGAATATCTTCCACTCCCAGGTATCAAACAATTTTTCTTGGTTCATGTTATTCATGTTATAATTTTGGTCATAGAGTTGTGAATTGTACATCCAATACCAAGAAAAGAATAAACGATGGGGAATATACAATAAATAGATATCCAAGAATATCTTATGAAGCATAGAATAAAAGATGGAACATATTTGGATCATTGAGTGATGAGGTAGAATGTTACAAGTGAAAAAAATTTGGATGTATGTCTAAAGATTGTAGACTTAATGTTCCTCCAAGGGAACCAAAGTATAATATCAGTATTCATAATAAGGAACCACAAAGGATATGGATAAGAAATCATGAGCAATTCAACACTGAAGAATGCAATCTTTCTCTACAAGCTCGACACAAGAAATGTGGATGGTATGTTGACAATGTATGCTCAAATCATATTAAAGGTGATAAAGACAAATTTTTGACATTGAAGAAGGAAATATATGGATCAAATTCATTTGGGAATGACAACTCAACCAAAACTATTGGAAAGGGCACAATCAAACTCAAAAGTAAGGATGCCACTACATAAAATGTTTTACCGATCGAAGACATGAAACATAATCTTCTAAGTGTATGTCAAATGTGTGATCAAGGACACATAATTTTATTTGACTCAAGGAAGTGTGAGATAAGGAAAGTAGAATGTATTTGACACAAGGAAGTGTGATATAAGGAAAGAAGAATCAGGAAACTTGGTGGCTATAGCTCTAAGAACTCCAAGCAACATATATGTTCTAAATCAAATAGGAACGGAAATATGTTTCTTAGGAAAGGACGATGAAATTTGTCTCTAGAACAAAAGAATGGGTCACATAAACTTTGATAATATTGTCAAATTCAACAAAAAGGAAGTTGTAATGGAAATGTATGAGATATCGAAGCCAAAAAACATTCTATGCAAACAGAGTCTACACGGAAAACAAACCAACACAAAGTTCAAGTCAAAGGATTATTCCACAACAAAATCACTGAAGATTGTACATATTGATCTAGTCGAACCAACAAGAATGAAGGGATTGAAAGGTGAACAGTATTTCATCCTATTGGTTGATGATTACATAAGAATGACTATAGTTTTATTTTTAAATAAGAAGCCAGAGGCATTCGAAAACTTCAATACATACAAAGAAATGGTTGAAACAAAGACAAAGTTTAAAATCAAGGGTTTGAGACTAGACAATGGAGGAGAATTTACATTAAAGGAGTTTATAGAATTCTACAATGAGCATGGGATAAAGAGGCAATTCTCAGTAGCGAGTACACCTCAATGAAATGGAGTTGTTGAAAGGAAGAACAGAACAGTATAGGAAATGGCCAGAACCATGTTAATGGATTCCAAGTTGATAGATGTTTTTTGGGTACAAGTAGTGCATACAATAGTTCACATTCATAATAAAAGGTTGCTAAGAAATAATAGTGATAAGACTCTATACAAGCTATAGAAAGGAAGACCAGCAAATGTGAAGGACTTCAGAGTTTTTGGAAGAAAATGCTACATCAAAAGAGAATATGGCATAATTAGAAAGTTTGATTCTTGAGTCAATAAAGGTATATTAGTTGGGTACTCAAGAAAAAGGAAATCATACAAATGTTTCAATCTAAGAATCAACAGAATAGTAGAAAGAATCAATGTGAGGAATGGTGATACACATGGATGGAAGATAAAATAAAGTAGAAAAAATTCAGTGGAACAGGATCATGAAGAATATTTGAAAGAAGCAAGGAAAGAACAAGAGGATATTCAAGTACCTCCAAATACACCTAGCATATGAGTACATAAAAATCATCCATCAGAATAGATTATTGGAAATAAAGATGAAGGAGTTGAAACCAGAAGAAGAAATTGCTCACTAGAAGAGAAACATCTAGCTCTACTATCTAGTATTGAGCCGATCAGTTTTGAAGAAGCTTGCAAGGATGAATTCTAGATCAAAGATATGGATGAAGAGTTAGACCAAATAGAAAATAATGACATTTGGGAACTTGTTCCAAAGCCAAATAAATGATGGAATATCCATCAATACTGAGAGGGGGCCCGGGGGGGGTGTGAATCAGTGTTTCCTACTTTTTCTTATTAATTTCATCAATATTAAGAACACACATTAATTATTCAATCAAGCAATATATGATGAACAACAAACCCTTATGAACATAGAATTTTATCATGGAACCCAACAGGGAAAAACACCAACTCTTTTCTTATTAATAAATTATTCTTTTACAAAATTGTTTTCAATATACAACTTGATGGAGAGATTTTCCCCAAGTTTCTTCAGCTATGAATGAAGGGATGCTTCCACACCCTATTTACTAGATATAATTGGAAGGAGGCTACTACCCCCTAGTTTATCAGCTACCACTGAAAGGATGCTTCCACACCCTATTTACTAGCCACAACTGGAAGGAGGTTATGATCCCCTAGTTTATCAGCTACCACTGAAAGGGTGCTTTGACACCTTATTTACCAGCTACAAATGGAAGGAGACTATGACCCCCTAGTTTATCAGCTACCACTGAAAGGATGTTTTGACACCCTATTTACTAGCTACAAATGGAAGGAGGCTACGACCCCGTATTTAGTCAACTACAAATAACAAGGAAACACCTACTCCCCTACATGATCCAACCTACCCTTTCTCCACCCAACCACCCTTAATTTCAAAATGTAATTTAGTATTTGTTGCTCTTCATTGAATTTGATTCATGCATCCATTAACATAAGTCCTATCAGATTTGACCTTTTTTGAACTTCGACTTGTTTTCCCTTGCTCCACCCTTCCTCCCTTTATGCAGGTTATAACACTTATAACACTTTTACTGTACTTTATTCAAGGTGTTTATAAACACCCAGGGATACTCTGTTGGATTGCATAACTACCGCTCTTTCTTCTTTTGTTCTTGATATTCAATAAGACATTGGTAGGTCCATTAGAACCAACAGTTCTTCTTCTTGAACTCTGCTTTCATTTTGATCTTCTTATCTGAACTGTAGAGACACTTTCTTTTCACCACTCTTTCTTGTTTATATAATCTTCAAAATTGTGTGAGTTATAACGCATTGTGTCCTTTCGTTTCAACCATCGCACCTCTTCATTTAACTTAACCATAATCTCTAAAAGTACTAAAAAAATCAAGTTATGTTGAGGTGCTTTTTTCAAACCATTTTCATATGAACAACAATGCAAAACCACGGGATTATCAACTTAAGTGATGTATTATATTTTACCTTTATTTCTCTTATTCCATATGACCATAGGCAGTGACCAGGTGCTAGCCAAGTGAGTGCTTGATCACTTATCGAAATCAAGGGTCACGTTTTAATCTCCCGATGAGATGGATGTTTCTTGTTTACTTTGGGAATTATGGACTTCGTCCTTCATGACTTCTAGCTAATTTACAAATATCTTGATTAAAAAACATGTATCTATAATATTCAATGGTTGAGATTTCTCTTGAAGCATTCTTCATATCAAATGACTCATATCCACTTTGGGATTCGGACTTTGAGACTTCCATCCTCTTTACAAATCTCCCAAATAATAGATGCATGTCCATAATCGTCAATGGTTGAGATTCCTCTCGAAGTGTTCTTCATATTGGATGACTCATTTCCACTTTAGGACTTCAGTCTTTGGGACTTAGGGCATTTTCTCCTGGGGAAACTCCCAAAGTAAAAAATCCTGGAGTGACGTAGCTTGTTGACATCACTTATTGACGTGGCACTTCTTGAGTGGCTTCCACGTGTCACCTATATTGTTGGATTACGTATGATGAAAGTACCTATGGGACCTTGACAGTTTTCATCAAATGATTATGCCATGTGTCCTTGATGACATGGTCTTTTAATGTATATCTCTCGATGTGGCACATATTCTTCTCCTAGATCTAACGACTGTCTCAACTCCCAAAATATATCTTAGATAGATGACTGAGAGTGACTTTGAAACTTCAACCTTCGGGACTTCGGGTAATTCGATTTCTCCACTTCCCAATTCTCCCAAAGTGATATTCCCCAAAGTGTAAGCCTTAAGCACCTTGACTTCATCCAATGATCATTTTTTAACCTAAAAGGGATTAACACGATCCAACAACTGTCAGGAATTCGATTATTCGAGATTTCAGGCCTTTGGCCTTTCTTATCATGTCCTTCTACTTTTCTCTATCTAACGGTCAGGATATCTTTCGAAGTGTTTCCTCAGATCAAATGGATTATGTTTATTTCATGACATTTGTGGCTTACTCTATCCTTCCACTAAACATGATCTTATGGTTCTGATATCTCCCGAAGTGTTCTTCATATCGAACAGTTCACATTTGCTTCGGTACTTTGGCCTTTGGGTGATCTTACTTTTTCTCAACCTTTTTCTCCTAAAGTGGTTAGCGTCGAAGTTGACCCCTACTGCCTTCGTGTGCTTTGAACATATCAGATGATCCTCATTTACTTTGAGAATTCGTATCAGATGATATTCATCTTTACTTATCCTATCCTTCCACTTAACTTGATCCAACAATCAATGTGGATTGCAGAACCATAACTTGTGAGTGGTTTAACTCGTTGTCCAAACTCCGCAATTGAAGTTGTGCAATTATTGGTGATTTCTCCATAGCCTTTGATCTTTGAATCTATAATACCTGACGGTATAGAATAATTGCGAGATTGGAAATAACACATTGTTTAATTATCCTTTCTCTCTCCACAATATATCCCTGTTGTTGATCTGGCACTTGCATATCCAATGGTCACAACTTGATCTGATCATTGACCAATCCTAAAATGGTCCTTAATACCACAGTCACTCATATGACCAGCAAGAAATGTATATATATAAATATTTCCAATGAACGACCAATATCCTTCATCATCAGTTCGACAGTTATTGTCGCTTTGACCTAAAGGTAGGGGGCCTAACAGGTCGTCCTGGGCTCCAGGTTGGTGAGATTCTCAAGGATTCCAAACACCTAGATCCCCCACCATACCTTTGCACTACATGTCGATAAGCTATGGAGAATGTTGTGTATATAAATCTACATTCTTTTTTTTGCACTTCCAATGTGGGATAAGTCTCATTACATGAGATGATCAGTGCCGTCAATTTCCTGATTGAACAAATTTTGAGGCTTCTCACCTTTTCCTATGCATCGATCAACTTCTCATTCTTTCCATCGATCCTAACGACATTTCTACAATGCTCTCTTCCTTCCGAGCTTTGATTACTTTCAATGCGCTTTTCCTTCTGATCTTTAATCTCTGCATATTGTATGACATTTTCTGCTAACTGTTATACTGCATATATTTATTTGTCATGAACTATGCATATTGTTATATTGTTTTACATCAATGACAACACATTAATGACGATATGTACAACAATCTCCCCCTTTTTCATTGATGGAAACACACCATCTTCATACACAATCTCCCCCTATGATGATGCTTCTCTCCTCTGAAGTTAATCTCCCCCTTTGACATCACTGGAAAATGATTTCTCCTCCTATGATCTATTTGTATATATGCTACTAATCAATATATGAACTCCGATAACTCCCCCTACAATCATGCTCTAGGTTACATAACTGAATAACTCCCCCTGTCAGTCTTCTCTCTCTGCCTCTGCCTCTGACTATTATCCTCATTTGTTTCTAAAAACAATATCTCTTCATGAAAAGGTCTCTCCTCTTGTTATCTCTATAGGATGTCATGTATATCATAATGTTGTTGATGTGGATATTGTTGTCCTACTAGAACACTGTGCAATTGTATCTCATATTTTTCAAATGACCCTTGGATCTGTCCATTAATTCTCATCGATCTCTAGCCAAATGTATCCATATCTATCCATGATACTTTTCTACTGTGCATTTCTCTAAAGTCATCTGAGAAAGTTTATACTATGCTTGTCACATGACTGTAATTCTTTTTGCAACGATTGACTTCACTCATGCTCACTTGTTCAGTCTTTTCTATCCACATCTCTGAATGCCCTGGTTTATTGAAATTTGTTCTTTGATCTTCTATTACTACAAATTCATTTCTCTTCCATGTTTCCTTTACTCTTCTTTTCATATTTTATGAAACATTTCTCATTAAATGTCTTCTTGAGTTCCAAAATTTATGGGATTTGTGGCCATATCCACCACAACTATAACATCTCATAGTGTAGCAATGTGTAGCAATATGTCCAACAAGATTGTAGTTCCAACATCTTATACTATCGTTGAACATACCAACTTGTTTTCTCTCATGATGCCTACAATCCAAGGTTTGAGGTGTATGATTAGATTCTAGATGTCTTCCTTGATCTGATCTTCTATACATTGTAGTGTTGCTTTCATTCTTTGAACATGAAGGACCTGCGTCATACCTACCCTCAATTTATAAATGAGAGACCTGCATCAAATTTCTTAGGATTAGTAATTTCTTCCTTGTTATAGCAAAAACCAAAATTTTCATTTGGTGATCTCTGATTTTCCAAGATCTCATCCAAGGTTATGGAGTTTTTCAAGAACTTTATTTGGGTGTTTGACTTCTCAACCTTATTTCTAAGATTCGCAACTTATGCTTGTGTACCAACTGACTCATCATCATATTCATCTCCATCTTGATTTTCAAGTATAGTCTCTTGATGTTTGATCCTTATTGTTTTTTTTTAAATCATCCACCCTAACATCTGCACTCTCAACAATCTTATGTAACCTAAGAATGTAGCATCTGTATGCTTTCTTGGTAGAAGCATGTCCAAGAAAGATACCTTCATCAGATCTAGTATCAAATTTTCTGAGATTCTCATCAATCCTTTTGATGTAACACTTACTTCCAAAGACCTTGAAGTATTTTACCGAAGGAGCTCTTCCAAACCAGGTTTCATAAGGAGTCTTATTACTATTAATCATGAGATAACCTCTATTCAAAATGTATATTGTTGTGCTTACAACTTCCCTCCAATATCCATCAGATAATTTTGTTTCATTGAGAATAGTCCTTGCATCTTCCTAGACTGTTCTATTCCTTCTCTCAGTAATCCCATTTTGTTGAGGTGTTCTTGCAACATAGATTTTTTATTTATTATTATTATTATTATTATTCCATGAGTTTCATTATTCCTAGACTGTTCTATTCCTTCTCTCAGTAATCCCATTTTGTTGAGGTGTTCTTGCAACATAGATTTTTTATTTATTATTATTATTATTATTCCATGAGTTTCATAGAAGATCTTGAGTATTATCTTGAGCTACAAATGGAAGGAGGCTACGACCCCCTATTTAGTCAGCTACAACTAACAAGGAAGCACCTACTCCCCTACAGGCTCCAACCTACCCTTGCACCACCCAACCACCCTTAATTTAACAATGCAATTCAATCTTTGTTGCTCTTCATTGAATTTGATTCATTCATCCATTAACACAAGCCCTATCGGATTTGACCTTTTTTGAACTTCAACTTGTTTTCCCTTGCTCCAATCTTCCTCCCTTTATGCAGGTTATAACACTTATAACACTTTTAATGTTCTCTCTTCAAGGTGTTTATAAACACCTAGGATACTCTATTGGATTTAATAACTACTTCTATGTCTTCTTCTATTCTTGATCTTCAATAAGACATTGACAGGCCCATTAGAACCAACAATTCTTCTTCTTGAAATTTGCTTCTGTTTTGATCTTACTATCTGAACTGTAGAGACACTTTCTTCTCACCACTCTTTCTTGTTTATATAATCTTCAAACTGGTGTGAGTTATAATTCATTGTGTCCTTTCATTTGGACCATCGCACCTCTTCATTTAACTTAACCATAATCTATGAAAATACTACAGAAATTGAGTTCTGCTGAGGTGCTTCCTTCAAACTATTTTCATATGACTGACAATGCGAAACCACAATGTTATCAACTTAAGAGATGTATTATATTTTACCTTTATTTCTATTATTCCATATGACCACAAGCTGTGACAAGGCGCTACGCCTAATGAGTGATTGATCACTGATCTAAATCAATGGTCATGTTTTAATCTCCCGATGAGATTGACGATTCTCATTTACTTTGAGCATCTGGAACTTTGTCCTTCGCGACTTCCATCCTATCTACAAATCTCCTGAATAACAAACACATGTCTATAATCTTCAACAGTTGAGATTTATCCCAAATTGTTCTTCATATAAGACACCTCATGTCAAATTCGAGACTTCGGCCTTCGGGACTTCCAGCCTCTTTACAAATCGTTCGAATAACAGACGTGTGTCCATAATATTCAATGGTTGATATTTCTCCTACAATTTTATTCATATCAGATGACTCATGTCCACTTTGGGACTTTGGCCTTTAGGACTTTGGGACTTAGGGCATTTTCTGGTGGTGAAACTCCCAAAGTAAAAAATCTCGGAGTGACGTAACTTGTTGATGTCACTTATTGACATGGCACTTCTTGAGTGGCTTCCATGTGTCACCTGGATATGTGGCTTATGTATGCTTAAAGTACCTATGGGACCTTGACACTTGTCATCATCTTATTACACCACGTGTCCTTGTTGACATGGTCTGCTAACGTATATCTCCCGATGTGGCACATAATCTACTCTTGGATCTAACAATTGTCCTAACTCCTGAAATATATCTCAGATCAACGGATGAGAGTGACTTTGAAACTTTGGCCTTCAGAACTTCGAGAAATTCGATTTCTCCACTTCCAAGTTCTCCCGAAGTGAGATTCCTCGAAGTGTGAACCTTGAGTACCTTGACTGCATCCAATGATCATTTTTTAACCCGAAAAGGCTTAACACGATCCAACAACTGTTAGGAATTTGACTATTCGTGATTTCGAGCCTTTGGCCTTGCTTATCCGGTCCTTCTACTTTCCTCAATATGATGGTCAGGATATCTTCTGAAGTGTTTTCCTCAGATCAGACAACTTACGTTTATTTCAGGACATTTGTGGCTTACATTGTCCTTCCACTAAACATGATCTGACGGTTGTGATATCTCTTGAAGTGTTCTTCATGTCGGACGGTTCACATTTGCTTCGGTACTTCGGCATTTGTGTGATCTTAATTTTTCTCAAATTCTTTCTCCAGAAGTGGTTAGTGCTGAATTTGACCACTACTACCTTGGCGCGCTCTGAACAGATTGGACGGTTTTCATTTACTCCGGGACTTCATATTGGATGATATTCGTATTTAGTTATCCTATCCTTCCACTTAAATTTATCCAATGGCCGATGTGGATTACATAATCGTAACTTGCGAGTGGTTTAACTCATTACCCAAAATCCCCAATTAAAGTTGTGCTATTATTGGTGAGTTATCCACAGTCGTCGATCTTTTAATCTATAAGATCTAACGGTCTAGACTAATTGCAAAATTGGAAATAACACGTTGTTTAATTCTCCTTTAAATCTCCACAATCTATCCCTATCATTGATATGGCGCTTGTGTATCCAATGGTCACAACTTGATCTGATCGTTGACCAATCCTCCAATGGTCCTTAATTCCACGATCACTCATATGACCGACACACGATGTATATATATATATAAAAAGTATATTTCCAATGAACGATCGAGATCCTTCGTCATCAGTTTGATAGTTATTGTCGCTTTGACCAAAAGGTAGGGGGCCTGACAGGTTGTCTTGAGCTCCAAGCTGGTGATATTCTCAAGGAATCCAAAAACCTAGAGCCCCCACCATACCCTTGCACTGCGCGTCGATAAGCTATGGAGAATGTTGTGTATATAAACCTACATATTTTTTTCGCACTTCCAATGTGGGATAAATCATGTTACATGAGATGATCAACACCATCAATTTCTTAATCAGACGGATGCTAAGGCTTCTCACCTTTTCCTGTGCATCGATCGACTTCTTAGTATTTCCATCGATCCCGACGAAATTTCTACAATGCACTCTTCCTTCTGAGATTTGATTACTTTCAATGCTATTTGCTGAGCTTTGATCTTTGCATATTGTCTGGCATTTTCTGCTAATTTTTATACTACATATATTTATTTTTCATGAACTCTGCATATTGTTATACTGTTTGACATCAATGAAAACACATTAATGAAACTATGTACAACAATAAAAATAATTTAATTGGTAAAAATTGGGTCTTCAAGAAAAAATTGAATGAGGATGGGAATGCTACCAGGAACCAAGCAAGATTGGTCTGCAAAGCATACTCTCAAGTTGAAGGTGTAGATTTTTAAGAGACATTTACACTAGTTTCCAGGATGGAAGGAATCAATCTAAGAGTAGATTTTTCTTTCTCCAAGAATATTAAAGTCTATTAGATGGATGTGAAATCAACATTCCTAAATGGAGATCTAGAGGAAGAAGTCGATATTGAGCAGCCAGAAGGATTTCAGTTGTCAGGGAAGGAAAATTATGTTTCTAGGTTGAAGAAGGATTTATATGGTCTCAAACAAGCCCCCAGAGCATGGTATTTGAGACTGGATAGATATTTACAACAACAAGGGTTCAGGAAAGGAAAATCATACAACAATATCTACATAAAGGTGGATCGAGACAACATATTGATTATTGAAGTCTATGTAGATGACATTATCTTCAGAAGTGACAATGACAAGATTAGTTATAAGTTTTCCAAAGACATGCAGCATGATTTTGGGATTTCCTTGCTTGGTGAGTTAACCTTCTTTTTGTGACTGCATATATGTCATAGAAACAAAGGTATCTTCATCTCTCATGAAACTTATATCAGAGAAATGTTGAATAAGTTTGGAATGACCGATTGCAAACTAGTTGGTACTCCTATGCAGACAAGTTGTAAGTTAAGTAAGGATTGTTGGACATATTGTCATTGATGTTTTGTCACTGATGTCAAAATTCAAGGTCATTATGATGTGATGATGAGTTGTTATTATGAATTATCATTGATGACAAACAGGGTGTAGAAGAATATTAATCAAATATCAGAAGGGAAAGCGCATTGTAGAAATGTTATATGTGATGATGAGTTTTTATGATGAATTGTCATTGATGAAAAACAGGGTGCAGAATAAAATTAGTCAAATCTCAGAAGTAAAAGTGAATTTCAAAAATGTTATCAATATTGAAATCCCCATAGTAAAACTCCAAAATAATCGAGGAGGAATTCTTTCCACTGATTTAGTTTTCAGGACAAACCAAAACCGTCAGATTGAGGGGAAGTCATAGGTTGGGAAGAATTAGATCTCAACCAATAGATCTGAAGCAGGAGATTCAGAAGGTTTCCCATTCATTAATATCAAGGAGGGACTTCAGATGAATTCTAGACCATCCAATCAAGTAAATTTGAAGGATAGGATAAGCAAGGCCAAAGGCCTGAGATCCCAAATAGTCGAATTCTTGACAATCGTTGGATCATGTTAATATTTCCGTGTTAAATAAGGTTGAAATGAATCCAAACCATTGATCTAGAACTAATCACATTCATTGGATGAATCCAAGTGGAAGCATAGCATAATCACTTCCATGTTGACCGCTTCAGACTTTGGTGAAAATTGGAGCAACATTTACCTAGATCTCCAAATCCCTGAAGTCCCGAAGTCATTAATTTTTGTCAACCATCGGATCATAGGAAGAGAAGGTAAATCCTTTCAATCATTGATTTATTCAAATCACGGTCAAATCTGGCCTTGACCTACTCTAGTGATAAACAACTCAGATGAGCCAAGAACTCCTAAACCTCAAAGTTCTGGAATAAACAGAGGCCATAAGATCAAGACATGAAGGATCTATGGTGATAGATATATTTGACACTTCTCCAATTTGAGAGGATTAGATAGAAGTCTCAAAAGTGTCATATTCCTGAAGCAATAACAGCTGTCAGATCTGGGAGTTGCAGAGGAGGATCGACAGATCAACATTCGATTAAGCCTTGACCATCAGATCTCAGTAAGGGTAGATCAACGATGAGGAGACATGGAGGGATCAAAGGGTTTAGTTAATGACCGCAAAATTTTTGGTTCTGCAATCCACACATACCATCGATCGTCACCTACAAATAGATCAATGGTTGACATCGATCCCGCTATCAACGAGAAGTTTCTATTGTGGAATTCAATAAAGTGTTTAAACATCGTTCTAGTCGAGACTCCACAATCCTTCCTAGCCATCTATCTTCACGATCAATTTAATCATGAAAATCAAATTAGAGAGTCAATTAGCACTCAAGGAGTTGATTCGAGATCATATGTTAAGCCCTAAATATTGGCACATTACCCCTTAATTGGGTCATCTTACATTAGTAATTTTATTTTATTTATGTCGGCTTTGGTCCATTAGTTGTAATTGTAGCTCCTAGTCTCTTATATATACCAATTATACCTTTTCATTTGGAATCATCTTGTATTTGGAAAATTATGTGGTGTTTAAGGAGGTTTCACCCTGAAAGAGGCTTATTATTTAAAATTATATCTTTTTCAAGGCATTGAGTACTTATTCTGAGGTTCTTTTTATGCTATTTTGATATTTGGTTCTTAACATTTGGTATTAGAGCTCAAGGTGTTGGGTTTTCGTTACTACATCTGAGACACCTTGGAATTTTCACTATAACTTGTTTTCTATGGAGTTTCAGAAGTAATCCCTTGGAGGATATTTATTATACAGATCAAGGTATGTGGGGTTCAAATTTCATCTCCTGAGGCCTTACACTTTCAGAGATATATCCTATGTAAGATAGGGTTATGGAATCACCCTGAATTTAGTCATTGCATAAGTTTCACTATAATATGTGTTTTGCAACATTTCAAACCCTGAAATCTGGAGGATATTCATAGAAATTATCTAGGTAGTTGTGATAAAAATTTCATCTTTTGGGTCATCCTACTTTTGTAGATACACCCTGTGCAAGATAGGGTATCTGAATACTCATAATAACTATTCTCAAATAGGTCTTCCAGTTAAAACAGTGATATCTTCTTCAGTGAGTATCCAAATTAAATGAAACCAGTTGAATTGAATAGTGGATAGTCTTATTATTCTTGGTACAAGTTTTAGAATCAAATATCATATATTGTGATCTTGGCACTCTTTACAAGTACGCTCTCCTGGAAGGGAAAAAAATCAGCAAGTTGTGGGGAAGTTACCATAACTTCCACTTGGCACATTTAATTTTGATCATACCTATGGCAATGCAGAGAAGAAATATTAGAGAACTACAAAAACAAATTTTCATACCCAGAAGGGATGAAATTTTGGAGATACAATAGAAGAAATATCATCTAGAAGAACCACCTCAAACTCAAGGTTTAAAACTGATACTTGGACAATATGCCACCAAAAAAGGGAAATTCTACACCAATTAAGCCTCCTGACAGTCCTACTTAGACTCTTGATGAAGGTGAAGAAATGCAAAGGGACATAAATTATTTACAAAATAACAGAGTAACAAAAGATGAACTACAAGGGATGATAGATTCAACTGAAGCTAAGTTGGAGGAAATAAATACTAATATGGATGGTTTAAAAAGGTAGATCATGGAAGGATTGAAAAATTTCCTAATAGAGAGGACACCTGAAAGTGAAAATGTATCCCATGAAATTCATAATGAGAACAAAAGGAACATGAATAAAGAATGGAGAAACTCCAACTTTGGGTTGAATACCTACCACTTTCCTAAGATCGATATGAGAAAGTTTGATGGTAAGGATCCAATCACATGAATACTTTAGATGGAGCAATTCTTTGATCTACATGATGTGTCACATACACAAAAGGTAGGAATTGATTCTTTATATTTAGAACCCAGTCAATTTGTGTGTTATCAATGGCTTTGTTCTCAAAAATCACTCATCACTTGGACAATTTTCATGGAAGAAATGACATAACACTATGAGGATACAAAGAGAAATACATTCTTTAGCCAATTGATAAATCTCAAGAAAAAGGGTTCAGTTGCATAGCACATTGAGAACTTCCAAAGATTGAATATAAAGGTAACAAATATTCCATATGAGCACCAGATTGATGTATTCATAGGAACTTTAAATGATAGAATTCAACATGAGGTTCGCCTTTAGGAACCCAAATCATTAGAGAATACATTCAGGGTGGCAAGAAATGTTGAAAGTAAAAATATGCCTATGGATACTAGAAGGACCACTCCTAACATATATCGAGAGAATAATGTTCCTTCTTCTAAAGCACCACAACCTACAAAGTTGACACCTAAAAAATTGGAGGAAAGAAAAGTAAAAGGTTTATTCTTTAATTGTGACAACAAGTACAGTGAGGGACATAAGTGTGGTGAGAATAAATTATTCTACATAGATTGTGAAGAGGAAGAAGAACAAGAACAAGAACCATCTCAATATGAAAACGTAGAAGTGATTTATTCTGAAGAGTTGACTCCCATGATATCATGTAATGAATTGGATGGAATTAACACTCCTCAAACCCTCAAGATCGAAGGATATATCAAAAATAAAAAGGTAATAGTCTTAAGGATAGAGTGAAATTGAGCGTGTGGTTGAATAAATGTTAGAGGTTGGCATTATTAGACCTAGCCAAAGTTCTTACTCTGCACCAGTGGTAATGGTACTCGGGAAAGATGGCTCATGGCGTATGTGTCCAGATTATAGAGAGCTCAAGAAGATCATTGGTAAAGATAAGTTTCCCATTCCTTTCATTGATAGATTCTTAGATGAACTACATGGAGCAATCTATTTCACAACGTTGGATCTTTGTTCAGGGTATCATCAGATTAGAATGAAGGAAGAATATATCCCCAAAACATCATTTCGAACTCATGAAGGCCTGTATGATTTTTTGGTCATGCCTTTTGGCCTTACAAATTCCCCTTCCACATTCCAAGGGTTGATGAATTCCATTTTCATGCCCTTCCTTCGAAAATTTGTGTTAGTATTTTTTGATGATATACTAATCTATAGCAAGTCTTGAAAGGATCTTGTGCAACATGTTGACAAGGTGCTACAACTATATGCCAAACCATCCAAATGTTTCTTTGGGGTGGAGGAGTTAGATTATTTGGGTCATATTGTATCTCATGAAGATGTAAAGGTAGACCCTAACAATATTAAGGCTATCATGGACTAGCCAATTTCCAAAACATTGAATAATCTTAGAGGATTTTTGGGTTTGACAAGTTACTACCACAAGTTTGTTCAAAACTATGGAAGAATAGAAGCACCTTTAACTCCATTAAATGAGAAGGATGCATTTTCCTAGACTCCAGAGGAAAATCAAGATTTTGAACAACTTAAAGAGGCGATGTGAAAATGCCAAAGCTCCTGTCTTGACCACACCATACTTCACAAAAACCTTTATTATGGAATGTGATGCCTTGGGAAATGACATTGGTGTTGTTATAATGCAAGAAGGAAGGCCCCTTGCTTTTAAAAGTTGGACACTCAAGGGAACAGACTTACACAAACCCATTTATGAGAAGGAAATGATGGAAATACTACATGCATTGAATAAATATCACCCTTACCTAATAGGTAGGAACTTCAAGGTCAAAACTTATCATGATAGTCTTAAATACTTCTTGGAACAAAGACTATTTTCAGAAGAATGACAAAAATGGGTGACCAAGATATTGGGTTATGATTTTGAAATCATCTATAAAAAAGGGAAGAAAAATGTTGTGGAAAATGCACTCTCAAGAAAGGATGAATATTTTGAGGCCTTTCCTTGTGTTATCTCGATCATCCAACCCGATTGGATAATAGAAGCGAGGGGTGAATGGAAGAATGAGGAAAAAATGTGGAATCTCATTCAAAGGTTGCAGCAGGATTCCAGTGCATCAGATACATTTACATGGAAAAATGATTCACTATGGTACAAAGATCTCTTATATCTATGTAAGAACTCCCAACTCAAACAAAAGGTACTATTGGAATTGCACAACTCTTCGGTAGGAGGGCACTCGGGATTTTTGAAAACCTACGATAGGGTCAAGAAGGAATTTTTTTGGGATCGCCTTAAAACTGATGTTCAAAGGTTTTTGGAAGAATGTTTAGTTTTCCAACAAAATAAGGTGGAAACAATTAATACCCCAGGCCTTTTACAACCATTATCCATCCCAAGTCAACGCTGGGAGGCGGCTTCCTTGGATTTCATCATAGGTTTACTGAATTCTAAAGGAAAGAGTGTCATCATGGTGATTGTTGATATATTGACCAAGTACGCACACTTTTGTGCTCTCTTTCATCCCTTCAAAGCTATTACAGTTTCCACCACATTCATGGAGATAGTTCAAAAGCTACATGGAATCTCAAATATTATTGTAAGTGACAGAGATCCCATATTCACTGGACATTTTGGATAGAATTGTTTTCTTGTTTGGGTACTCAATTGGCTCATAGATCATCCTGTCATCCTCAATCTGATGGACAAACCAATATAGTGAACACATTTTTGGAAGGCTACCTTCGTTTCTTTGTCTCTGATAAAATAACACAATGGTTCAAATGGTTACCCTTGGCAGAATGGTGGTATAACACTTCCTTTAATACTTCAACAAAAATGACACCATTTATGGGACTTCATGGATACCACCCTCCTTCCATCACTTCTTCTCTAAAATAAAAATCTAAGGTTCAAGTAGTGGAAGATCACATCAAGCATCAACAACAAGTTCTCCAAATATTAAAGGACAACCTGACGATGGCACAAAATCGCATGAAACAAAAAGCAGATCAACATCATAGTGAAATAAGTTTTGAAGTAGGGGATTGGGTGTTTTTAAGACTACAACCATAAAAACATATGTCCCTCAAGAAAGTTTTGTGCTCTAAATATGTTCTAAAATATAATATCTATGCATCAGCTGAAGGCAGGCATTGGCACAAGAATTTTACTTGTTGCCTACATAGGTTCTTACCTTTTGTTTTCAATACCTCATCCTCCATAGATGCAACACTTGCAAAGGGAACAACAATGGTAAAAAAAGGAATGACAGTTGTTCCATTCAAATGAAAGACACTACCTATAAAGGGAACAACAATCGTAACAAGGGAACGACAATTGTTACATTGGGCCAAACTAATGTTGTATTAATTGAGTTGTAGTACTTTACCAACTATTTAATTTTTCAATCCGAGGTTCGAAGACTTACAAAGAACATGCAAAGTATATGCATGATTGAAGAGAAACTAATATAATCTAATGTCGAAGCTACAACGAGAATTGAATCATTAATCTAATGCAGGAAGATGAAACACACTACTTGGAATTGAATTGCTACAACACACGACTGAAATGAAATTGCATAAATGAAATTAATCTAGGAATGAGAAATTGCGTCAAAGGATAAACAACATGTGAAGAGAAACAAGATGACATATGTGAGCTCACACTAGCAGTAAATCAATGTCAAATTGCATTACAAGAATCGAATGAAAAATCATGAAACAATAATGAAAACATGAACCAAACTAAGAATCCCTTTCTCCAATATTACGAAACCCAAACTCTACATACTAAGATTCATTCCAGACTTATACTCGAATCCTAATGACTATTACTAAATGACTGCCCCCTCATGAAGAGAGATCACTCTCGTTTATACATGAGAGCTTTGAAAGTAAGATAAGCATCTCATAATTACAGATCCACTATTCTCTCAACTACTTTCCCATTATTACAAAATATGATCCATTCAAATCCTCACACATATCTCTCACAAATCTTGGATAAGATATGCCAACCAAATCTCCATGATATTCTCCTTCAAATAGGCTTGAATTATCTCCTCAGATCTTCAAATGGTGGAGGAAGTATTCGAGAAGTATTTTTGAATTAATCCTTCACATATTCCTACACATTACAAAGCTCACACATTTTTTAGATATATATGAAAACATGTCGATTTTCTAATATTTAATCACAAATTCCCTTTTAATACTAAAATGAATAAAGTGGAGAATAATAAGGTGGAACCCAAATATATTTATGAAAATGATATCATGAAAGGTTAATGGGGCAATGAAATGTGAATAATGATGAAGGGAAAGGTGGATGAAAATACGACATTTCTGAGCCCCAACATACCCCCCAACTGAACTTGTTGCAAGTCTGCCTGCAACTATGTATGGATCTTCTCAAGAACTTTTGACATCTGAATGTTTGCTTTGAGTGATGATAATGAATGTTTCTAGGATGGGATTTATATGAGTAACAACTCACATTTTCTTATGGTTGGTTCTTGTGTGACAACCATGAATATAAAGAATGTTGGTTCTTGTGTTAACAACATTCATTTTGTTATTTGTTCTCTTGTTGTTATGATAATAATTTACCCATATTATTACTGTAAAATATAAGCAATCAATGGGCATAAGGAAACATCACTGAGTATGAGAAATCCCTTTCTCATATTTGTGATGCATGCCAATATGTATATCAATGCTTATGAAGCAAAGTGCAACAGAGTATCATTGGAAAAGAAATGTTGGTAAATGGTAAATGAGATGAAAAATGGAATGATGGTAGTCGAAAAATTGAGGGATGATAGTGAATAAATTCCCTTCCCCCCAACTAAATTGGTTTCTTGTCTACATGCGTCATAGAAGTGAAAAGGAAAGGGATCTTGGTGAGGTAATTTTCCAAATTATTCATTCCTAGCAGTGGAGGAATTACATGATTAAATTTTAGAAAATAACATACCTCCACTTACCCAAAATATTGATGAACTATGTAATAGGAATATGGCTGATGCAACGGTTGAAGCATGGAAGATGTCACTGTTGCAGAATCATGAAAATGTAACTACAAATGTTGTAGTTGCAACTGTTGTAACTGCTGGATCAGAGAATGTGAAGTGGAGGAATTTGAACTGTTGTTGATGAATCATGGAAAAGAGGAAGTATGAAGGTGGAACTGTGATACTCTCATATATGTGAAGTCATGCTGCTGTAACTGCTGAGGAATTTTGGAAAAAGTGTATACTCTTCACCCACTACAACCCGATGGTACAATTCTAGTCATGCGAATGAATGTGTTGATGTCAAGCATGAAGAGAAGTCATTGGATTACCGACCATTGATGAATGTCGTTAACAAATGCGAGGCAAAATCACCATTGATGTCAATGAGTGCCAAGGTACCTGAGTACATATTGTAAAGTGGGAATAGATTTTTTGATGTTGAGCCACTTGCAAGATCTGACGATCAAGGTTCAATGATGTATTCCCATGATTTTCAGTGAGAGAACTTGCCATTAAGGCATGCAAGCCTCCAGGTACTCAAAAGGAACTCTAGTCTATATCCAAAATAAGGTGTTGAGGTGGATGGGGAAAGAATTGTTGAAAGGTGGGCCTTAAGGAATCCCACATCAGTCAATGCAATTTTTTACAAAACGATTGGTAGGACTACATGAAAGATCTCAGTAGCAACAATGTTTATGGAAAGGCAATGTAGTCATGGAAAGGGAGTTGGATAGTTTTATTGAAAAGGAAAAATGAACAGAAAAAAGATAAAGATATGTATGTGACTCATGAAGATAGGCGTGTGCGAAGTCATGAAGGATAATTCAATGGAAGATGGGCTTCAACACAGGGATGACCAATATAATTTGAAGGAAAAATGGGGGAAAACATTCATGACGCAAATGGGTTTATGAAAGGTTTTGGTGTAACAAAAAATGTCATGATGTTTATGATGAATAATCACTCCTTCAAGCAGTCAACAAAGCATATTTTTTTCAAAAATTTCGTGATTCTTGAAAATCACTTCAACAGAAAAATGTGATCATCTTTGAACCTGAAAAGTGTGAGTACTAATCCTGCAAGAAAACTTGTGAGAAGTTCGAAAAAAAAACATATCATACAGAAAGAAGTACCAATGCAGAAAATGAAAGAAATAAAATGCGTTTTTGTACCTGTTGCCATGGTGATCTTGTTTCATCATTGATTGGGGAGTCAAGTGACTCAAGAAACCAGGTTAGCGTGAAAAACATTACTCCGATATATTTTTCATGAATTAATGAAATGTCCATTTGCAATTTTATATTTTTATTGTTGTTTAGAGTTTTTTTTTTTATAAGTGTGATTATTCCCAAATAAACTAGAAAAAAATAAAAATTAAGTAAACTAGAAATATTTTGTTTTAAAGTTTTGTTTATTTATTATTTTTAGATTGTTATATTTATTATTTATTGTTATTTTTAAATTTTAGCTGATGGTGCTAAGGTGGAAGATGTGCATTGATGTGGGTTATGGATTTGCCCAAAAATGGGTTAATCCAAAAAATGGAGGGTGCAAGATTTGAACTCACAACTTTATAGCAACAACTCCAATGCCACACAAGTTTATTGTGACATGCAATGGGAACTTTATTTCTAAAGTTTTAATTTGGCGAATTATGGAAGAAGAAGGTGGCGGAAACAGTAGCATGGATCCCACAACCTCTACCCAATAAATCAGATCTCTTATCCATCGTACAATAACATATTATTGTGATATGAATTGCATTCAAAATATTTTTATTATTTTTTTTGATGCAGGGTGCTACAAGCGTGTAACAACAAACTTCAGAGATGATTTTCTCACAAACTATAAATTGGATTCAGCTGGAATTTTGTGGGCAAGTTCGTATGGTCCCAATACTTCTGCATGCCAAAAATTAGATCCATACCATGCATGAATCTCGAGATATAAGAGAAATGGATGGAAGTGAAGATGTTGATTTTCTCGAAAACCGTGTACTGGTTTGGGCTGAAATTTACAGGGTTTGTTCATCAAAATATTATACACTTTCTGTCCAAAAATCATGAGAACCCAGTTCT
>JASDQU011028162.1:35978-46168 GCA_032191745.1 Picea mariana
CCTCTCTTTCTTTCTAGTGGATTAAAATTTGCAATTATGCCTCCTTTTTTGAGTTTTTTAGAGTGCAACTTAGAAGCTAAGGTGTGTGTGGGTTGCAGATCATCGAGTCATGTATACACATACTTATACATGTCTATTTTCAAAACAGTCGTATAAGCAACCCTATATGCAACTGTATACATTGTATCTCATGTCATGTCTGTGGATAAGGTTTTTTAAGTGTTGGTAACTCAAAAAATGGTTTGAATCTTGTAGGATTGTGCTAGAGTGAAGAGAAAGAGAGCAAGAAGAGGTGGATGTTGCAGTGGAGAGAGATCCAGGGGCCCATATGGCCTTAAAAAGATGTGGGGTATAAAAATTTTGGGCTCCCAAAGGTATGAGGGCTCAAGTGAAATAGCTTCAGCTGCTTGTGAACTACTCAGATCTGGATACTGAGACCTTAAACCTTAATGGACAACCATTAAGGATTGAAATTGACGACATCTACTTCTTGATAGGATTTTCGCTTCGGGGTGAGGTGGTCAACCTCAAATTCCAGGGAGCTGGGAGCGACATGAATATAGAAGATAACATAGCCACTCATTGCATTGCAAGGACCAAGAAGGTAGGGAGCCAACTCCCTATCAGAGCGATCAACAATATGAGTCTCGAGATTGTTTTCCTAGTGTTGGCAAGGATCACAGGGTTGACCACTTTGCACCAGACATTGAGGCCACTTATGTTATATTCAGTGGAGTGATTGTGAACCATGGTTTATGACTAGTGCACCTCACTATTTTCCAACATGAAGATCTAGATGACAGACTACAAACTAGGTAGAAAGAGGAACCTCAGATTCACCTCTATCCTTTGTATTTTTTTCCTCGACCGGGTTATAGTCTTGGGCCCTAGAGTTGATATTGTTCCATGTGTACCTAGAGATTGAGACATGTCACGGTGGACCGAGGTGATGAGGCAGAAGGGGGTTGGTAGGGTGCCAACACCCTACAATGATGACTTCTTCTTCTAGTGGAGTCGGAAGATGATAGCTCTGGAGGACTACTCTTACGCAGGGATTGACTTCAAAGGAGATCTGGACATGTTTTTACACTAGGATATGCCTACGAAGACATAGGTATGTCAAAGTTTTTTGAATATTTCATTTTTTTGTATTTTTGTATAATAAAACAAAAATACTTTTGGATGATCTTAGGTACTAAATAAACATGTATGTGATGAAGACATAGCTCCATGATGACTGAAAAAACTTCCACGACACCGAAGGAGGCATTGAGGGGATGCGGTAGTGCGAGGGGATGCTGATAGAGTGCTACAAAATTTGTAGGGAAACCTGTCTCTTTTGACATAGAGGATTCTGATGGTTCAGATGGAGGATTTTTCGGAGGCGGTGTAGCGACAGGTGGTAGGTGTGTCCCATGATTGGGTAAGACTCTTTTAGCATCTCACAAATGCCATAGTATGCTATCATAACACACATCCGCCACCACAGGCATAGATCTTGTGACTCTTGTATGATTGGCCATATATGTATAATGAGGGTGTCAGCCCCAATTTTGTACTATAACAATGAGGGTGTCAGACCCAATTTTGTACGATAACATCATATTTTTTGAGATAAAATATATATAAAAACATTGATCTTTGGATTTACTTATGTTACAATCTGCACATTGATGAAATTGTTTTATTTTCTTTAGCTATGTGACAAATGCCAATCTAAAACAAAATTAGCATATGCATCAAATACATAATTAGAACTTATAGGTAGGTGATGATAAGTAATCAAATCAAAGTGTTTCTCTAAAATTTGTACCCGTAAGAATCGTCGGAGTAGAGTAGGGTCTCGCACATGGTAATTGTCGTTCAACTAACATACTACTAACTAGGAGTCCAGGCGATCTTGTAACGAGTGAATACCATGTGAAATGGCATCGCGTAAAATTTATATATTAATGCTATACTCGAACACATTATTCATGGATGTCCCTAGGAAAACACCGCTTGAAGACACTAGTAGACCCTCGGGTGAGTAAACAATCCAAGTGGCAGAAGTCAAGTTATGTGTATGATGATTGGCCCAATATGCAAATCATAAGTAGAGTGAAGACTCCATTGACATATTCCAACCAAGAGAAAACTTGATAAGCAAGGTGAAGATAAAAAAACAAAGGGAAAAGATATATACACTAAAATACATTAGTATACAAAGAGTTACGCCCAAGCTTTGGGCTGAAGCGTAATATATTTTCAAATAGATCCCATTCCTGGGCTCAACCAGCATGCTCCCTTCATAATATTCTAATTCGTAGGCTCCTTTTTCTAAGACATGTCGCATGATATAGGGACTGTGCCACATGGGTTTGAACTTGCTTTCCCCCAGTGGTTCTTTGGCTTGATCGTATAGAAGGACTAAATCACCCTCAACGTGGTGTCAAGGATAGAAAAACTTATTATATTGGACCTTGACACATCTTTTATTTGCTTCAATAGCGATGGAAGCGTCTCAACGCTGCTCATCTAGATTCTCTAGGTGTACGAGGCATTGTTCAAGATCGAAAGTGTCAGGTGGGAGCACAACTACAAATATAAGAGAAGGGATATTTAATTCAATAGGTAATATCGAATCCACACCATGTACTAACTGGAAATAAGAAAAACTGGTGGAAGTCTTAACCAAGGTTCAGTATGCCCAAAGTGTTGGGTAAAGCATGATATGCTAGTCAGATTTTCTCTGGATGACTGTTTTCTGCAAGATAGTATTGAGAGACCTGTTTAGGGACTCTACTTGTCCATTTTCCTTGGGTTAGTAAGGGGAATAATGACCATGTTTAAACCCTAGTTTTGATGCTATTTCTTCCATCATTTCATTATGAAAGTGACTACCATGATCGGTGGAAATCTCACTCGAGATTATGAAACTGGCTATAATTTGATTGAATACGAATAAGGAAGCAGTATTACCATCGTATTTAACTGTAATCATTCCCTCAAACCACTTAGTAAAGTAATCTTTGGCCACGATAATGTCTTGATTCCCCCCAACTGAAGTTGGGTTGCAATCCACAAAATCTACCCCCCATTTTGTGAAGGGACTGATGGTAACATCTGGATGTAGAGGGGATGGATGCAAGCGGATTTTCCAAGTGAACACCTGGTAGGGGTGACACTTCTTGACCACTTCGATGCAATCTTTAAAAATAGACGACCTGAAATAACTGGCTTGCAAAATTTTTTGGGTTGTTGCAAGCCCGAATAGATGACCACCACAAGCCTCACTTTCATAGTCATTTAGAACAGACTCAGCTTCTTCATGAGTTAAAAAATGATGCAAGATATTGTCTACTACTCGGTGACAGAGAGTGTCATCGATGATAAGGTAATTGTTAGCTTGGTATCGTATAAGTTGTCAGTCATCTTGTGAGAGATGTTGAGGAAACTTCAAATATTGAAGATAGACAACAATATCTCCATACTAGGGGTCTGATGATGAGAAAAGGAAAATGTGTTCATCTGCAAATGATTCAACATGAATGACATTGTCTTATAACCGATGGAAGTCCGATATTAGCTCTGCAAAAACCAGTGGCTTCTTGGGCTTCGCAGAAGTGAAAACGAGATCGAATTCTTGTAGAATGACAATCCATTTATTTTACTTTCCCCCTATGACATTCCTAGTAAGGATGTATTGAAATGGATTGACATCGACAATCACAATAGTTTTGAAAAGAAATATATAGTGTCGTAATCGTTGGACTGCATAAATGGCAGCCAAAGCTATCTTTTCAACATGAGAATATTTGAGTTTAGGGCCGACTAAGTTTCGACTACGATAGGAAATGACATGCTCACAGAGCTCATCATCCTCCTGAACCAACACCATACCAATCGTCTCTTTGGATGCAGTGACATAAATCAAGTAATCTCTATCGTAGTCTAGAGACTTCAGTATAGGTGTCAATACCAAGGATTTCTTCAAGGCATTGAAGGATTCCTAGGCTCGCTCATTCCAGATAAAAGGAGTGTCCTTCTTTAATAGATGCATGCAACCCTTAGTAATATTGTCATATTTCACTATAAACCATCGTAAAAAGTTACATTTCCCCTGTAAACCTTGAATTTCATGAATGGTGTGCAGGGGAGGCAATCGAAGTATTGCCTCAACCTTTAATGGATCTACCATGATCCCATTCTCAGAGACTAAAAATCCTAGAATTCGACCTAAACTAACTCAAAAGATGCATTTATGATGGTTCAAATGGATTTGATAATGACGACATCTTTCAAAAACTAGTTGAAGTTGTTTAGGGTGATCTAGTCTCTTATCTGAGTGAGCAGTGATATCGTTGAGATAGGCTTCGATTGTGTGTTTGAGATCATGAAATTCGAAGGTCATAGCTCATTGGAAGGTCTCTCCGACATTCTTGAGGTCGAAAGGAATCTTCCGGTATGTGAAAGTACCCCAAGGGAAAATAAATTTTGTCTTATGTTGGTCCTTCGGCTTAATCGGAATTTGGTTATACCATGAAAATTCATCCATAAAAGAAAAAAATTTGCTTCCCACACATTCGTTAAGAATTTGATCGATGAAGGGTGTCAAGAAGTTGTCTTTAGGACAGGATTTATTCACGTCACAAAATATATGAATACACAGATGGTTCCTTGCTTTTTATTCACCGGAATGGGATTGACTACCCATTTAGTTAAGGGAACTGAGTAAATAAATCCAACATTAAGTAGTTTTTCTACCTCTTCCTTAATAGTAGGGGCCTTCCTAGGATTGACAGTTATAATTCATTGTTGAACAGGCTTTGAATCTGAGTATGTTTTAATCTCTTGTTCGAAAATTTAAGGGTCATTTCCTGACATCTCTTCATATGACCAAGTGAATACATCGTGAAATTCCTTGAAGAGCTCGCTGTAGATCAGAATTTCTTCTTGCAAACAATCTGCACCAATATATACATTTTCAACCTTGCCATGAATATGAGAAATATCAATCATGACAATAGGAGAGATACTCGCCATGTTTCCTTCGACATAAATTTCATTTGTATCAAGTGGAACTATGGCGTGACCAACTATATCACTCAATGTAGGTCTAAAATGAGCTTGTTCGATTCTGGCAAGTTCTAGGAGAAAATAAGAGCAGTGATTCATATCATCCCATTGCCTATTAGAACCATTCATGGCCACTATGATAGCTCCATCTGAAGTTGAAGTCTCATCGAGGCAGTCATATGAGTAAGATTATGAAGTGTCCCACATAGGCTCAGGAACAGAATCGTCCTCATCCTTTTGCGAGGTAACAAGACCTGGATCAGCAGAAGAGGCAAGAACAACCTGATACACTATCTCTATTGTTGATAGTGGCATGGCTATTCAGCTATGTGACTGACCTTCATAAAATGTAGTCTAGGAAGGTAGGGTCCAAGGATCATTAAAATACAAAGTTTGGAAAGGAACAAGCCTCTTTGGCGAAGCAGACCTACTAGACATGGCATATATGTGATGAATCAGTGTAATGAAGTTGAAGGTACCCATAAGGGACAAATACATTATGACATTGATATTCTCAGTTGTCGGATGAGAATTTTCTATCTCGAGGATCGACAACCCAACTGATGCATTGGGGTTAGCGTGCGTAAAGGAGAATTGGTCTATAGTCATGATATTCCCATCGTGAGGAAATAAACGAGTAAAGAAAATAGACAATAAGATTACAGTCATTGTGTAAGTCCAATTGTACCCTAGTAACAAGTTTTAATCAAGGGGCACATCAACCCCCTCGACATCGACCTCTACCATATTCCCACCTATCTAGACCAGGAACGTAGGAAGAATATTGTGAGGGCAGAAGGAATGACCATCAAAATAAGTCAACATGGTCAGAGATTGAGAGAGGGTTGGAGAACTGAGGGCTTTCCAATAGAATACATACATCACGCATGTTGCATCACCTTCATAAAACATTGTACGTTTGATGGTATACTCTGAGTAACCCATGAGGATTTGGAATGCCACATGGTAAGGCAAGTGAGGCTTCACATCAGTGATGTCAAAATTTATAACTTTAGATACACAAATATCTAGACCTCCTAACATAGATAACAAGGAATTCCTTTGTGAAGGACACGTCTAGAGTACCTCCAGAGCCGACATCGCACAAGGGGTTTGACCCAAGTCCTCAACAATAGAGTAGTTCTAGGAGGCTCTAGCATTAGGATTGTGGCAAGATCGCTTGAGTAATCCTTTCGGAATATGAGGCGGGGGCTCTAGTTTTTCGATCTGTAAAGGCATCTTTGTAGGAGGGGGAGACTCTAGACCAGGTACAGGATGCGAAGAACTATAATCACGAGACTGAGTGGATACATTAACCTCAAATTTAACCATATTGATGCATAAACGGTCACTGTATTATGTTGGTGAGTTTTCACTTCCACTCACTACATTTCCTACATTTGAGGAGCTCGAGTCCATGTGTTTATTATGTGGAAAAGTATCAGTCAACACAGCGGGCAGTAGAGATAAAATCCTCCCAGCTTCCCAAGTTTGGGGCATAAGTGGGTAAGGTGATCATCTATACAAAGATTACATGTAAAATTCACCTTATGCCTTTCTTTATTTCCCTCACTGACATTATTATTTGACTTCTCATTATTACCATTTTCCTTGGGTTTATTAGTATTATTCCCACGCCTATGATTGTTACCACGTCCTTTCTTTTTATTCCCTCCTAGTTGTTGGTTACCATTAGGGTTGGTCAATGATTGCACAAAATGTACATCCACTGACTGAGTGGGATTATTGGACACAGATGAAGATGGCCCTCCCACAAAATGGTTTATAGACAACTCTTTCAAATGGCTTGTCACCGAGTCTGTAGATTTCACATTGGCGGATCCTACAATGCCATTAGCATGAGGCCCGAGATTTTTTCTAGGGTCATATTTTGACCTCGGTGCATCTGGAAGAATCGTATATAACATCCTAGACTAAGCATATATGAGATCTAATTGTTGGGATTTAAAAATCTCTTCTTCCTCAGATGTAACCCTGGATGTAGAAACATCCTTCGAAATATAAGGTTCTAGAGACTTAAGGAACCACTATGGAAGGAATTATGAGGTTATGTAGGCCTTGATCAACCTATTTTGTCTACACCACTCCTGGATGTGATCTGATATATGAGTGGATTTTTCCTAACGGAAGGCCGAAAGAAGTTATATTCCCGCATCGTAACGTACTGGAAATTGGAAGTAGTTGAGGAAGACTAAAACCATCTGATTAAAAGTTTTGCATGTCCCCCTTGGTATCTCGATATACCATTTTGTAGTGACCCATGTGAGGATGCGTTGAAACAATTTTAACCGAATAGAATCATCGTTAAGGGAGTTCGAAGAGCACCAAAGGTAAAACGTAGTGATGTGATCACCTAGATCCTCATCGGTTTTGCCTTTGAATTTTGGAATATCTGAAGGAAGCTTGGTGGGGATGGGGGGGCATGTTGGATCATGATGAACATGGTCGTTCATTAACTTAGACAAGTCTAGTAAATTGAGCGTGTCCAGAAAAGGGAGACAAAGTTGCGACATCTAGCAATAACGCTCCCTAGAAAGATTGTTGTTGGGGAATCGCAACCCATCCAAGGTTCTGGTAAGAACCATGGACATGTCCGGGATTTTAAGACCCTCCTCTGAACTGATTCATGAGGGGTTGGTTGGGCACCATTCTAGTAGGAACGTTATAATGAGGATTGTAAAAACTAGGCTCAGTGAGAGTGGCTCCAGGTTGGGGGTTTTCCAAGGTATGAAACCGACCTCCTCCGGGTGTGAATCCAGAGGATAAAGTTGGATTCATCACGACAAACGAGTTGGTTGGAATCAATACAAAGAACATAGGTGTAAAGGATAGATCGTAAGCAATAACTTGTTTGCCAAGTTGGTTACTCCATCCAGAAGCATTAGGACCAGGATTAGACCTGGGGTTAAAAGGAGGAATGCCTCCAAATGTAGGAGTCATTTGTGGGAAATGAGCACCACCAAATGAAAATTGAGTATGTGGAGGATCCATTCCCCCAATTCCAATACTAGTATTTGGACTAAACGCTGGTATGGAGGATGAAAAGTTTTATGTGAAATTCGGCATACCATAAGAAAAATGGGTATAGGCCATAGGGATGGACTGAATATTGTAGCTTGACGTGTGACCAAGCGACCCAAAAGGGTTCATGGCTATAGGTTGAGTATTCACTATAGGACAGATAGGAATGACGATAGGAACCTACGACACTACAACCATTGTGGTTGAAGGTGTCGAAGGAGTACCGTTAACTATAATAGGTATGGGAGTTAAAGGAATCCCAATATATTTCTTATTCAATTCAATACTCATCCTTGTATGATCACAATTATGGTAAGTGGAGGTGTGTGTACCATGTTTGATAACTTTACGCCTTTTAGAAGTCAAAGACTCAACATGCGGTGGTAATTATAACAAGCAGCAAGAACTGCGGGGAAGTTTGTCTAGCTCCACGATGAATCAAGACTCGAGATATAAAAACAAATCCTAAGGCCAACTAGTAATAAAGGACCACACCAAAATAAAATAAAAAAGAGGCCAATATGCACACAAACATAATAATGTGGTTGAAAGGGCCTCCCTCTCTAAATTAGGTATGCCTCTCCCAAGAGGGGCCTGAGACTCCTTGAAAAATATCGGAGGTATCAAAATCAATTATAAGGGCCCTCGTGGGATTAAAAACTAGTCGGTCAAATCCCATCAGAGAGGTAATCCTCCATAAAGGCTGTGTGTTTTCCGACCCTTATCTGACCCAGGGTACCTGCAGAATAACCTTTGCAAGTAACCTATGTAGTACCTATGTCAAGAAACTAAGAAACCATGGTATAACCAATGCGTAGGCGAAGAATCGTAAGTTAGGCCTATCATATGGGCAGGGTAACAAAGCCTGAAACCTCAAAATCACCACCTCTCATAGAGGTAAAGGTACTAGCAAAATCCCCATATACGAATATATCCCTAGAAATATAGCTGAAACTAAGAAGGTATTGGGGGAATATCCCCTCAACCAACTTCACATGACCTCATGCTTAACTCTGGTGTAAGTAGAGCCTCCTGACGTAACCAATTATAAAATGTATTTAAACACTCCCTTAGTGATCCAGGTGGATATCGGTGGCCACCCACCTTTTCCAATTGTCTCAAAACAGTTTTCTAGCAATTTTGGCGATTTACTATTTTTAGCAAGTTTTAACTTCTGGGGCCATTTTGAGGGCCCAAATGAAGGTTTGTAAATATATAGGTTCTCAATGATATCCAAAGAAATTATTGATCCCCCAAAATTAATCTCCTCAATGATACCTTTCCAACGAGCTATCACACGCCTAAAACGAAGATCGTATGCAAAAGTTACGACCCTGGGAAGTTGATGTACTCACTTACCCAAACGGGGCCGACATGACTTTTGGTGCTTCATATCCTAGGGTTAGGTTTTTGGATGTCTATGGTTTTTGGCATTCCTATTTATTGTAAAAAGGCCTTTAGAGCCTTATTGTAATCGTCTTCTTGCGAATGCGAGTAGCCATCACATCTCTTCTCAGAGATAAGCTGCCACCATTCTAGTGAGTCTTTCACTCTATATTTTTACAGTCTCCATACATTTCTTTCATTAATAGAAATCATGTATTACTGTATATCTATGTTTATGGTTTCATCTCTGATATATTTCTGTTATATTATTGGATATAAGCGATATCTCTATGCATTTCTTTATTATATTTCCGTTCTCATTTCGTGCCGAAAATAATCAGGATCAGTGGTATCATAGCAGGCTGCTCTTGATCATTTTTTTCAGTGCATGTCCCCGACAAGGTCCGAGTATAGAAAGTTGGGTCTCGAGCTTGTCTCTCTTGAGGAAAATCTCTCTCACATACCCAATAAACCCTAAATTGTGGAAGAAAATAAAAATGACGGAGTAGACGATCCTACCAGTCTGTTGCTTGAGCAAGCTCTCATGCGACAGAGGGACGAAATGATGGAGAATTTTTCCAACATCCTTCAACGCCTGTCGATAGAAACAGGCCCATATTCATCAAGAGGCCACTTTGGAGGCACCTCACCTTTCAAGGTACAAGTTAATTTTGATATTCCTGTATTTGAAGGACAGATAGATG
>JASDQU011028163.1:0-16295 GCA_032191745.1 Picea mariana
ACACAATTCTTCATTGTCTCCAGACTCTATGTCTAACTATTACATCTAACACTTCTCACTCCGACAATCCTCTCATTCTGTCATACAACACAATATAGAAAACCTATCTAAGGAGTGGCTTCTCGAGCTCTTCTCTGTCCTATCTGAATTCTATCCCATCGTTGTTCTAGCGGTTACCTACTTAGTCCTATTACAATAAATGTGAGTTATTAACAGATAAGAGCTGACACTCTATATCTGTAACACCTTACAATCGTGAAAGAAATTACAACATCCTGTCATTCTCAGGCAGTGACCCGATTTACAAACAAAGTATTTTAAAAACGATATTTCAAAAATATCTCAACAACCCGCTCCTGTCTCGGTTTAATGCCAATTTGATATTTAGGTACGCTAAGGTGTAGAATTTTGCCTCCACACTCGGCCTCCTTGACTTTGATGGCGATGCTCCTGCATCATACTCCTTTGGCTAAAATATTCATGGATTCCTGTCCATGAGCTCCTGCATTGTTTTTTCATGCTTCAAAATGTCAGGTTCAGTGACCCAACTCGAATCTTTCATTGGGTGATCTTTCCACTTCACCAAAAATTCAAGATACATCTTTCTCCTAGTTTTCTTTCCAACTCTATGTTCTAAGATTTTCTCCATCTGAGGTCTTTCTGTTGTGGGCATCTGTTTTTCCCACTGAATCTCCTTCTGGTCATCTAATTCTCCTACATCATCTCTCCTGTAAGGATACAGGTCTGGAACATTGAATATCGGTGATATTCAACATTGTCTGGCAACTCAATCTCATAAGCATTGGCTGTAAATTTTCTGAGGATCCTGCATGGTCCTATCTTCTTCATCTTCAACTTGTTATATGTTCCCCTTGGAAACCTTTCCTTCCTTAAATGTGCTAAAACCACATCTCCAACTTCAAATGGAACGTCTCTCCTTTTCTAATCAACTTTGTTCTCATACTTTTGGTTGTTGTCCTGTAGCTGCTCTCTGGCTCGATCATGAAGTCTTCTGTTCCAGCGCTTCTGAACTCATCTTGCTTCAAATCTCTCAATTCTGTAATCCCTCTCAGCTGTATTCCATACACTACCTCGAATGGACTTTTTCCAGTGCTCCTGTTTACAAAATTGTTAAATGCAAATTCTGCTTGTGCTAGAATATAATCCCACTGACGGCCTTGCTCAATGACTAAAATCCTCAATAAATTTCCCAGACTTTTGTTCACCACTTCAGTCTGTCCATCCGTTTGAGGGTGATATGTTGAACTGAAGGACAAGTTTGTCCCCAGCCTCTTCCATAGAGTTCTTCAAAGGTGTCCTGCAAACTTTGTGTCTCTGTCTGAGACTATGCTCCTGTGCAACCCGTGCAGTCTTACAACTTTCCTGAAAAACAAATTGGCTATGTGTGTAACATCGCTTGTTTTCTGACATGGTATGAAATGTGCCATCTTGGAAAATCTGTCTACCACAACAAATATGGAATCACTTCCCTTCTGGGTTCTAGGTAATCCCAATATAAAATCCATACTAATTGCATCCCAAGGCCTTTCTGGAATAGGAAATGGCTGATACAAACCAATGTCATGTTGTCTCCCTTTCGCATACTGGCAAATTTTGCATTTGTCTACAAATTTCTTCACGTCTGCCCTCATACATGGCCAATAGTACGAATTGTTCAGTTGTGCAAACGTTTTGTCATGGCCGAAATGTCCGACTAGACCTCCACTATGTTTTTCTTTCAACAGATTATCTCTTATCGAGCATCTTGGCATGCACAATTGACTTCCCTTGAACAATAATCCATCCTGGATTAATATTTTGTCCATGGGCTTCTATCCCCCAACAAATGATTCTCACATGCCTCATAAGCCTCCTTAAAATCTAGATCTTCTTGGTACATTTCCTTAAGGTGTTCAAACCCTAAGGTCTTCACTTGGAATTCTTGTATAATCAAACTCCTCCTGCTCAAAGCATCTGCAACTTTGTTAGCACTTCCAAAGATATGTTTAATGACAAAAGTAAAATTCTGCATGAATTCTACCCACTTAGCATGCCTCTGATTCAACTTTTCTTGCCTAGTAATAAATTGTAAAGCTTGATTATCACTATAAAAGACAAACTCCTTTGGAATTAGATAGTGCCTCCACTTTTTCAAAGCTTGAATCGCTACATAAAAGTCTTTGTCATATGTGGAATACTTTTTCTTGGTGTCATTCAGTTTCTCACTGAAATAAGCAACTGGCTTATTATCTTCACTCAAGACTGCTCCAATAGCTACTCCACTTGCATCACATCTTACCTGAAATGTTTTCCCAAAATCTGGTAAGACCATAATTGGTTGTCCTGTGATCTTCTTCTTCAACACACTGAAGCTTTTTTCAGCCTCCTCTGTCCAATTAAAAGACTTGTGTTTCTTCTTCACAGTATCTAGTATGGGTGTACATATACCACTGAAATTTCTGATAAATTTCCTATAAAAACTTGCTAACCCATGAAAGCTTCTCACCTCAAATATGCTCCTTGGCGTTGGCCATTCTTTGATTGCTCTCACCTTCTCTGGATCCATCTTCAATTCATTTGAAGAGATCACAAAACCCAAGTATACGAGTTGTCTTCATAAAAGAGCTTTTCTTTAAATTTATCAGCAACTTCTCTTGTTGCAATCTCCTCATCACTAATGTCATGTGTTTTAAATGCTCTTCCTCTGTTTTACTGAAGATTATTATATCATCCAGATATACAATTACAAACTTACCTATGATGTCTTTCAACACTTCATTCATCAACCTCATAAATGTGCTTGGGGCATTTGTCAATCCAAATGGCATGACTAGCCATTCAAACAAACCTTCATTTGTCTCGAATGTTGTCTTCCATTCATCTCCCTCTCTCATTCTTATCTAATGATATCCACTCTTCAAGTCTATTTTTGAAAATAGCTTGCTCCACTCAAGCAATCCATCAAATCATCCATTCTTGGCAAAGGGAATCTATACCTGATGGTGATCTTGTTGATGGCTCTAGAATCTGTACACATTCTCCATCCTCCATCCTTCTTTGGACTCAACACAGTTGGTACTACGCATGGGTTAGACTTTCCCTGACTAAACTCTTATCCAACAACTCCTAGACTTGAGTCTTGACTTCTTCATTCTCTCGAGGTGTCAACCTATATGCTGCTTTGTTTGGCAAATTGGCTCCTGGAATAAGGTCAATGTGATGGCTGATACTCCTAATGGGTAGCAATGAGAGTGGTAACTCATCCACTATTATGTCAGCAAAATTCTCTAACAGTTCCTGGATTTCTTCAGGTAATTCATCTATAGAAGTATTTGTAAGGACAACCCTTGGCTTCCTAACTACCGCAAACTGCATTTCTTGTTCCTTCTTGACCTCATTCAAGAGTTCCTTCCCACTCATGAGAAGTATACTTGAACTTAGCCTCCTTCTTTGGCTCCTTGTCTTCTATTGGCAGCAACATGTGTGTTCTACCATTCTTCTCTAGAGTGTAAGTATTTTTTCTCCCATCATGAATGACATTTCTATCAAATTGCCATGGTCTTCCCAACAAGATATGACAAACGTCCATAGGAATTACATCACACAAAATCTCATCTTTATAACCTCCTATTTTAAATTCAACTTTGCATTGTTGACTTACCATTGCTTGATGTCCTTTTTGCAACCATGATACCTTGTACGAATTTGGGTGTGCAGTTGTCTCCAGCTCCAGTTTCTCCACCATCTCTGTGGATACTAGATTATCAATCCTCCCACTGTCTATAATCATCTTGCAAACTTTGTCCTTTGTTTTGCAAGCAATCCTAAACAAATTTGTTCGTTGAACTGGTTCTTCTGCCTCCTTCTCTGGCTTTAGAAGAACTTTCCTCATAACGTTTCTTCCTCCTTCTGCTGCTTCTGTTTCCACCTTCTTCTCAGCTTCGGAAATGTGTGCTTCTCCTCCTCCTTTCTTTCTCTCGGGGCATTCCCAAGATATATGTCATGTCTTTCCACAGGCATAACATCTGGCTTCACCTCCTCTACCTCTTCCTCTTCCTTGAGGAAAAGAGTTTCTTCTTTCGTGTTGTCCTTCCTTAGAACTTCCCCCTGATGCTTGAATTTCCTCCCCTCTTTCGCTGGCTTTGTTTTCTGGCCAACTTCTCTTCAGCTTTCGAGGCTACTTGATAAGCATCCTCGATTGTGCCAACAGACATCATGTTGATCTCCTCTTATATCTCATATCTCAACCCATTTATATACCTGGTTGTTTTTTCACCATCATTTTCTTTCTATCCAACCCTGATGTTCAGTCTATAGAATTCTAAAGCGTATTCTTTCACTGATAAGCTTTTCTGTCTCAGGTTCTGTAACTTTCTTAACGGATTTATCTAATAGTCTTTAGGGATGAATTTTGCTTTCAGCTTAGCTACCATCCTATCCCAACTTTTGATTTTTTGCTTACCTTTGCATCTGCGATCAGCCTGTAGTTCATCCCACCATAACACTGCATGACCTTTCAAATTGGTTATTGCAGCTTCACTTTCTTTTCTTCTTCAATTTCTTCATAATCGAAGTATTTATCCATAGCACATATCCAATCTAACAACTCTTCAACTTCCAAATTGCCTTCATACATCGAGACTTCTACTTTTGCTCTGGCTCCTATTCTCGAAACAACTCTTAGCAGTCTTTCTTCCGCAGGTTCTCCTTATGCAGCGCCTTCTTCTTCTGCCTCTTCACTTTCATGTTCGCTGACGTCACCGGCGTCTGGTGCTCTCCTCTGCGTTGTTTCCATGGCGTCCAATCTCATTCTGAGTCGCCTCATTTCTTCTTCCATTTCTGGATTCGCTCTGTGTCTTCTAGGTGGCATGATTCCACTGCTTTGATTTCCTTTTCTCTGACTTGATGCTATCAAACATAACTCCTTCAACTTTGCCTGCTATCTACAAGCAAAGTCACGCTTTAATACCACTTGATGGTATCAAACTTTCTCCTCTCTCTCCTTTGTTTGTTGTCTGCAAACAAAATTTCAGCTCTGATACCACTTGATGCCAACCCCCCTACTCACCCTCGGGGTTGCGCGACCTCCCGGTCTAGGATCGAGCGACTTCAGGAGCTAAATCAGCTCAGGCTTGTACTGAACCTCTTCTATCTTCCCCACAGGTCAAAGTCCTTATTCTCGGGTGCAAAATCCCCTTTTCGAGAGTTTCTGAGTACCCGCAAAGTACTCCATGTGACCCTGATAAAAAATCGTGGGCTTAAGTCTTCGTTCCCCGCGTACTTCGAGACCTCAGTCTTCAGGTGTTCTCGACACACCTGACTCCAAATCCGTTGATATTTGAACTCGCGAACACACACGGACCAGATCTACAGTCCACGTTCCTTTCTCAACCAACGGCTGAGATTTACGCTTCTTGTCCTTTTCTGGAGCTTCAGGCAACTTTTGGTCAACAGCCTCTCCTCGCCATTCTTCCGTAGTATCCAACTTTCAGATCTCCAGATCTGTCAACACGTGTCCGTTGTAACTCAACGGTCACGATGAACTCCAGCTCTTCAGGCTTCGGGAGTTCTTTCTTCCTCTTTGCGACTTTCCTTCGGGGTGCCTTTTCTCCGAAGTATCAGATCTATCGACACGTGTCGTTCGAGACGGACAGCCTATATCTGCTTCGGCAATTCGAAACTTCAGCAGTTCGCACTTCACGCCACTACTCACCAAACTTCCCCTCCTAAGTACTCCTCTTCTGAAGTAACTAATCTTCCGCCACGCATCCTCTTGACCCAAAGGTCAGAATTTTCTCCGCTTTTCGGGCTTTGGCAACTTTTGATGCTGCACTACCCTTTCCTCCCGGATAGCTTCTTCTCCGAAACGAACGATACGATGACACGTATCCTCCTCTGGATCTACGATCCAGATGGACTTCGAGCTTCGTAACTTCGGGAGTTTTGACTACTTCGCAAATGAAAACCTCTGAACATGCGAAGTCCGAAGGACTTCAATATGTAATCTCCTTGCACCTTCTCGACGGCTATCAGTGACTCCCTCCGAAGGGATCTTAACCGTCAATCCGCGAACTTCAACAGATTTCTCCCTTTCTATTGAATCTTTGTCACTATCTCTCTTGAGCTTGATTCCTCTGAAGGTTTCGACCTCTGACGCACTCCTTGCGATCCTGGAATCCTTGACAAAGTTCAGACTTAGAGATTTCTTTTAGAGATTTCTTCAAAAGAAATCTTATTATGCACTCCTTGCCCTTCACAATCCTGATCTTTCGACACTTAGTCGATTCTTGACCATGTGCACTCCTTGCAATACTCGGTCTAAGTTTCCCGTTATCCCTTCTGAGCTTCTCTGAGTCAAAACTAGACTCTGTCGAGACTCGACGCACTCCTTGCATCCGAGCTCTCAAAAGAGAAACAATTGAAACTTATCTAATACTTCATAAGTCCATATACTCAACTATGAACAACATACATAAGCATAATGAAATAAACATACAGAGAACATATCATTCATTCAAATACACACTGAAATGAATATTGGCCAAGCATTTGGATCAATTTCTATCTGTTTTATTCATTCATGAAGGATTTACATAAGTAACATAGTTCTTCACTGTCTCCAAACTCTCTATGTCTAACTACTACATCTAACACTTCTCACTCCTACAATCCTCTCATTTTGTCATACAACACAATACAGAAAACCTATCTAAGGAGTGGCTTCTCGAGCTCTTCTCCGTCCTATCTGAATTCTATCCCATCATTGTTCTAGCGGTTACCTACTTAGTCCTATTACAATGAATGTGAGTTATTAACATATAAGAGCCAACACTCTATATCTGTAACACCTTAAAGTCGTGTAAGAAATTACAACATCCCGCCATTCTCAGGCAGTGACCCGATTTACAAACAAAGTATTTTAAAAACGATATTTCCAAAATATCTCAACAACCCGCTCATGTCTTGGTTTAATGCCGATTTGAAATTTAGGTACGTTGAGGTGTCGAATTCTGCCTCCACACTCGGCCTCCTTGGCTTTGATGGTGATGTCCCTACATTAGGAAGGCTCCGATTCAATGATGTTGCTCATCAGTGCCACATAGCTGGAAAAGATGTGTGGTTTCTGGAAGTGAGGCAAAATTTGTATCCCAGTCCTTCTGACTAGCTGCCTTCTCTATCACTGCAGCAAGATCTATCGAGACAAGGGAATCCTCTCAGGAGATCTCACATCTCCTAGAAGCCTCTAAAGCTTTGATCTAGCCTCCTCAACTCATGGCATCTGTCTGTCAGTCCTAGAAGACTTCTCTCTCCCCTATCAAAATCTAAGAAGGAATACTTTCTGAATGAAACTCTTTAAGCCACTGACTCTCTCTGAGATCAAGCTCACTTTGACTCTGCATGTTGCCTCTGAAGCTTGACTCCCTCTGAGTCTATACGATCTTCAGAGCCACCTACTTTCGTTGCATCTGTTGACTTCTTCTGAAGTCTGATCTCCTATGGACAGTGCTAGGAAGTTGCTCCTCCCTACTGGATCTTAAGGGTTGATTCCCTCTGAAATCTAGCTCATTCTGAGCTGGTACTTGGTGGCGCCACCAACCTCACCACTGGTGTAGTCATCTGCTTCTCTTCATAGTATGGCTTATTGATGCCATGTATCTATATGAGAACATGCTTGTTTATTGCATCGTTTCTAGGTAGGCCCCTCTGGCACTACTGACTCTTCTCGATGATCTGAAGAGTGGTCAAATTAATTGTACTGTCATCTTTGGAGCCTTCTGCTCCTTGCAGTCAACCTCCATAAGAGATACTCTTCTGTTGAAATATTGTAACTTGGAAGAATATTCTACCTGAGAGAGATTTGAATAATATTATTATATTATATTTAATTAGGCCCTATTGTGCCTTAGTAAAAGTCGACCCTATTGTGCCTTGACAGTTAAATGTAAATTAAGAGGGTAAAGTGACAGGTCAGCCCAGACCTAATTATAGGCTGGCCAGACCACTATTTATAAGAGAGGCCAGTGCCTCATTTGGACACACTCACCAACCAGCTCTGCAATGATCAAGTCTTGGAGGAGAAACTGTTGCAATTGGGGGTGACGTCAAGGAGGGTTTCTTGTCTATCTCTTGGTATTTCTTGGTCAAGTAGTGCACTACTCTTCCTAGTGAAGGAGTAGAGGAGGATCTTTTGTTCGGTCTTTGGTCTATCTATTTTGAGGAAGATTTTGCTAGGTTTTCTCCCCCATGAGGGTTTCCCAAGATAATCAGTGTGTCTCTATTGTTTCTGTGATTGTCTCTCTTTCAGTGATCTTATTTATGCAGCTAATGTGCTAAATGATTGTAATAATAAAGAAGAACCATAATTACTAGTTGTATAAGTAAAAATTCAACATGGTATCAGAGCAGGCCTGAAAGAGACCAATTCACAGTTTATAAAGAAGTAGCTAGCCTTAGCGCACCCTCTCCCAAATTCAATTTTCAATGTTGCAGTTGCTGCAGAATTAGGGTTTATGCATAAACCCTAAGAGTGATGTTTTTACTTTTGTTGGAGGACGTGTGTGAAACCAAGACCATCTAGGAACTCGCCCTAGGAGGGTGCATCTAGTCCCTAGATCAGAATTTTGAAATTCGAAACTTGAAAAATTAGGGTTTCCTCATAAAACCCAAAGTTACAATTGCAGTTGCAGTATCAGTTGCAGTTGCAATGTCACTGCCTTCATGCCAGTTGCAGTCCCAACACCAGCTGCAGTACCAGTTGCAATGAAAGTTTTTGTGAAGTGTTGGGACTGATTTTTATTGTCCTAGTGCGCCTTACCCTAGCAAATCTCCAGCTACCTTTAAATTCCAAGTTGCAACACCTTTGAAGTTTTAAAGGTTTGTTATTTATGGTCGTTGCTGCCGGATGGTGCCACTACCTGTAAATATTGTCAGAGGTATGTACTTACATATGTTTAAACTGTATCATTATTTTAAAAGGTTATTTGCAGGAGAAAGGATCTTTTGTCTAAACAACAATCATTGATCCATAGGGATCTCAGATCCAACACATACAGAGGAACTATGCACCCTAGATTTGATTACTTCGATATGCCTCTACTTGTTATGGCATTATTGTAATATTATGAATATCCAGGTTGCATTTTGATTTGTTGAAGTTATCATACTAACCATTGGTCAAAATTAAAGTCAGTATTAGATTGATTAAAGTTGAGATTATAGAGTTTATTCCCTAACTCAGATTTCTGTCAAGATATCATATTGTCTTAGAACAAAGGACAAGTTGAAGAAAATACTTGTCATCTTGAATGAAGGAGACTTGGAAGAAAAACAACACACTCATTCTTGAGGACAAGACTCCAGGTTCCAAGTTTGATCAATTGAATTGATAAGATTCAAATTTACACATGTCAAGTTTGATAACTGCCTCATTACAAGTAAACACTATAGTTGTGATAGCAATCTTTGAAAAGTTGTATACTTGGTAGCATGTGAGCATTATTGAGATAAATGCTTATTGTAATCATCTATCAGATATAACTAACATCTCCTCTAGGAGAAACTTCTTGTTTTGGTTCCAGGTTACCATGGAGGAATGATTGATCACAACACTAGAAGAGTATTTTTCTCATTCCTTATTATTGTATTTCTTACTTTTTACCCCTGTTACAGGCAGGTCACAAGTGATAGCTCTGAAGGAGCTAATATGACGATTGTTCTCACTATTGTTTTTATCATTATTATAAAGAGTAGTATTCTTGTATGTTGTTTCTCCCTTGTTGTTCTTGTTCCGGGCAGGTCACAAGTGATAACCCTGAAGGAGCTATAGTGATGGTTGCAGGAGGCAACATATTAGATGAGACATGAAGCAGACTATCCAAGTTGTATACATGACCGTATACATCCATGTACCAAAGAAGATGAAGAAGAAGCTACTTTTGAGATACAGAGTATCTCATATGGAGATTGATTGTAAGGAGCCGAAGGCTCCAAAGATGACTGAACATTAGAATAGAACTCACAGTAGACTTGGTCAGTGGATAATGAAGCCACCTTGATAGGAAGTAGAATTCATTTGAAATCTAACTCAACTTTTCATATTAAGACTTTGTATTCAAAACCAAGTATATCCTGCAGAGACTCTGAAGATTTTACTCAAAAGAAATCAAGGCTCAAAGGGAGCAGGTATGACAATCCCTATATTTGAGATTGAGTTATCTCCAGTGCCAGTTGGTGCAGTACATGAGTCGAGCCATGGAGACATGACTATAGCAGATAGAGTTACCTCCATGAAAGAAGAAGAGCTATTTTCAGTATCAGTTATTGAGCCACTCTCAGTTTCAGATGAAGTTGTTGTCGTGATAGAGTAGAGGAGCTACTCTCAGAATGCAGCAGTTACAGTGGGAATGGAGCAGTCATTCTCAACTTCAGAGTCCCAGTCCCAAAGGAACAATTGCAGAGACAGTAAAGGACATACTCTCAGGCAGTGAGACAGATAGTTCTTTGCAGAAAGCACATAGAGCTAGCACATGATTGTGCAGATTAATTTGCAGCTGAGCAAGTGTATTAAGTTGGTACAATGTGGTATGAAAATTTGGTTTCGAAGTACAGGACGGGAAGACTCATGTCTGCAAGTTGAAGCAAGCTCCAAAAGCCTGGTATGGCAGGATTGATAGTTTTCTGTTGAGCTTGGGCTATACCAAGAGTAAAGTTGATCCCAACCTTTACTTCAAGATTGAGAATGATTGACTTATTCTTGACAGATGAAGAAAATCTCATCACAAATTGTAAGAAGAAGCTTGCCACTGAATTTGAAATGAGGACCTAGGCCTGATGCACTATTTCTTAGGTCTTGAAGTATGGCAGAGCCCAGAAGCGATTTTCCTTAATCAAGGAAAGTATGATGTGGAAATTATGAAGAGATTCGACATGATGGACTATAGAGCCATGTCCACTCCTATGGAGACGAATCTCAAGTTATCGGTTGATAATTCGTCAGAAATAGTTGATGTTACTCTATACAGACAGATGATTGGTTCGTTGATGTATCTGACGAATACCAGACCAGATATATGCTTTGTTGTGAACACCTTGAGTCAGTATATGGTGGAGGCCAGATGTGTTCACCTTGTAGCTGCAAAGCATGTGATGAGATACCTTAAGGGTAGGTTGGACTATGGCCTATGTTACACTGTAGACTGTGACTTCAGATTGTATGGCTATACTGATTCATATTGGGTTGGAAGTGCTTCAGACAGAAAAAGCACTTCAAGATGTTGTTTTAGTTTGGGGTTAGCCATGACTTCGTGGCAAAGCAGGAAGCAATCTAGTATTGCTCTCAGTACGGTAGAAGAGGAGTACATTGAAGCATGCTCCGCCAGTTGTGAAGCCATATGGCTTCGGAAGTTGTTGACTGGTCTGTTCGATCTGGAGATGGAAGCTACCATGATTTTATGTGATAACCAGAGTTGCACAAAGATGATAGAGAACCCAGTATTCCATGCTAAGACGTAGCACATAGAGATCTGGTATCACTACATTCGTGACATGGTGCAGAAGGGAGTTGTAAAGCTCCAGTGTGTTGGCACAAACAAGCAGGTTGCAGATGTGTTGACTAAGCCTCTGTCTCGTGTGAATTTTGAGTACTTTCGAGACAAGCTTGGTGTAGTCCGAAAGGACCTCCTTCGAAAGAGAGTGATGTTGATGATACTATGGTATCCTGACCAATAGCAGGTAGCTCACTTAGGATTTTATATGCTAGGGGACAGATCATCCATGGGCAAATCCCGAAGGTCCGGTAAGGACGGTTTATCAGAGTACATGTGCATGTATATGCCAATTGTGGTTAGTAGTGGTAGCTCAGTTAGGATTTTATATACTAGGGAATCTTATGATTCCTGGGCAGATCCTGAAGCTCCGATAGCGACGATCTGCCAGAGTACCATGTGGTAGCTTGTTATGATTTTATATCCTAGGGAATCTTATGATTCCTGGGAAGATCCCGAAGGTCCGGTAAGGAGGGTCTGTCAAAGTACCACAGATGTTGTTAATGCACCTGCCTCATTATGTTGCCACATATAGATGATGATGTTCCAATTATATTGTTGTTGATGTTGATGTTTCAGCTTCATGTTGTTGATGATGATGATGTTATTTCAACTTCGTGTTGTTGATGTTGATGTTCCAACTTCATGTTGTTGATGCTGATGATGTTACTCCCACTCCGCGATGCAAATGATGATCATGTTCAATTTCTACTGATGTTGATAATGAGAAAAACTTTCAATGACCTATAGATATGACCGACAGTGTTCCTGATGCTAATGACGATGTCCCCTCCTCTTGATGATGTATTGAGTCCAGTCACTCGTTATTAATGTTGTCAGTAGAATACCCTTCTTGTTAAGGGGGAGTGTTGAAATATTGTAACTTAGAAGAATATTCTAACTGAGAGAGAGTTGAATAATATTAATATATTATATTTAATTAGGCCCTATTGTGCCTTAGTAAAAGTCGGCCCTTTTGTGCCTTGACATTTAAATGTAAATTAAGAGGGTAAAGTGACAGGTCGGCCCAGACCTAATTACAGGCTGGCCAGACCACTATTTATAAGAGAGGTCAGTGCCTCATTTGGACACACTCTTCAACCAGCTCTGCAGTGCACAAGTCTTAGAGGAGAAACTACTACAACTGGGAGTGACGTCAAGGAGGGTTTCCGGTCTATCTCTTGGTATTTCTTGGTCAAGTGGTGCACTACTCTTCCTAGTGAAGGAGTAGAGGAGGATCTTATGTTCAATCTTTGGTCTATCTATATTGAGGAAGTTTTTGTTGGGTTTTCTCCCCCATGAGGGTTTCCCAGGATAATCTATGTGTCTCTATTGTTTCTATGATTGTCTCTCTTTCAGTGATCTTATTTATGCAACTAATGTCCTAAACGATTGTAATAATAAAGAAGAACCGTAATTGCTAGTTGTATAAGTAAGACTTCAACATCTTCTTTGTCTTCTCCTTCACATGGGTGTGTACGTTCATGTACACAATTCTATGTCTCGGCTAGAGACTATCTAAATAGTTGCCTCCTGCAACCGTCATCATAGCTCCTTCTYAGWGCTATCACCTATGACCTGCCTGGAACRAGAGACAAGAACAACATTTCCATGGTAACCTCCATGGAATGGTTAGTAATCAAGAACATCYCCTAGAGGAGATCAATTTCATCTTGCAGACAAGTATATCATYAAYARTGAGCATTTTCTTAAYGRTAATCGTACYRACAGTATWYAGGTGTACCTAAACATTYRATAGCAATAGCAAATAATAAAGYTGTAAAGACTGYTATCCTAGGTACAATACTTTCKTAAGCAACAACAATATAAAATATYAAACCTGATATGCAAACMTRGAGTYTRGTGTTTGTTGTCCTACTTGAGTTTCCTTCTATCGTTCATATGAAAACACCATTGTCTAAAAGACAAATTCTTCATCCTTTGATGCCTTTGAGTGCTCTTTGGCATCTGCTGCATGTGCATGGTGTTTCTTCTTCTCCTTTTCATTTCTATCTAGACATTGAAAGGCATAATGTCCCAGCTTTTGGCAACTGTAGCATCTAATCTTTGACGCATCCTTCTTGTAACGAGGTCTATTAGACTTCTTCATGCTGACTTCTTCCCTTTTCTTTCTCTTCTTCACTTGGGCAGCAAGTGCTTGATTTTCATCCTCATTAGTCTTTTGTGTCTTGGATATCAGCCTGGATTCCTCTTGAGTGCAATCTGACCATAACTTATCAAACTTGGGCAATCTCCTTCTTGTGCAAATTCCTTGGATAAATGGGTCCCATGAGGGAGGGAATCCATTGAGTGTGGTGGTCACAAGCTCAACGTCTTCTACTGGATCTCCAATAGCTACTAACTGATCCTTGATCTGTGAGATCCTTGTAAAGAAGTTGGCTATCATCTTTGACTTGTTCATAGTCACATTTCTGAGTTGAAGTCGTAGGGTAAGCTTCTGACTGGTGTTCTTGCTTTCATGGAGTCTAGTTAGGGCATCAAACATCTCCTTTGCAGTCTTTAGTTCTGATACATTGGGTATCAAGTGATCCTTTATTGAGTCTATCAAGATCCTCTTGGCCTTGACCTCATTCTTCTTGAACTTTGCCTTTGCTTCTTTGTCTTCGGGTTCTAGAAGCATCTTCTTGACATGATCCAATAATTCATTCTCTTCTAGAATGAGTTCTATTCTATGCTTCCAGGATCTGAAGTTATCTGCTCCATCCAATCTATCCTCGACTCTCATACTGGTTGACATTTTCGTCGGTAGAAACCCTAGCACTAAAAAACCTCGATTTTTCAAACTTCACCAAACTGCACGTTGAGGGGTTTCAGGGGGTGCGCTAGGTTAAGGCGCACTGCTCTGTGAAGGAATTATTCCCAACGTCCTTGGGATAGTGCTCAACGAGCTTGACAAAGTATTGCAGCTGCAAGGTGCCGCTGTAGCGATCTTCCTTCTAGTGGTCAAACTATTCTGAAGGTAACTAGCTTTGATGCCATGTTGGATTTTCCTTATTTACAGAGCATTAGTGTTACTAGTGTTCTTTTACTTTGCTACCATTAACATATATATCATGTACTAAGCAATAGCAACATAAACAAGAGACAGAAAAAAACACAAGAGATTTATCCTGGGAAAACCCCAAATGGGGGAAAAACCCAACAACCTTTCTTAGATAGATTTCGTTCACAAAGCAAGTCCAATGAAATAAACCCTAGCACAAGTGCTAGCTTAACCAAAAATACCACCCCGGCTGCAGCAGCAGCACCATACAAAGGTAGTGCAACTCCTCAAGGAATAGCACACAAGAGAGAGATACCAAAAGACTGAGCAATAATAAACTGTGCAGCTGCAGTTACTGCGTCACCTCCTCCAAACTTGCGCCTTGCTTTTGTGTCGTTGGGAGAGTGTGAGTGAGTGAACAAATGAGCTAAGGCGCCTCCTTATTTATAGTCTTCTTATCCTTCTAGCTGGGCCAACTTCTCTTCTAGGAAGGTGTCTTTTCATTATACTTTATTCTTCTGGGCCAACTTCTCTTCTAGGGTATTTCAACATATGTCCAATGGATCTCTTGCTTCTGGAATCTTCTCTGCATCTAAGAAAGGTCATATAGGAGGAAAAGATCCTCCCGCAGCTACCAAAACATCAACAAGAAAAATCTTACCTCAAAACCCAAGAAGTAATGCATCATGTCGATCTCCTTCATCTCAAACTCAACTACCATGTTTGATTTGCACCTTGCAAGGAGCTTGCTTCTTTGTACCTGTAAAGAACAAGTCATTTACATACAACACCAAAACAAGCAGATTAGCCCCAACAAATATATAATATAAGTTAGGATTTGCTTCACTTTTGGTGAAGCCCATACTCTATCGATATCCATCCATCCTAGAATACCATGCTCTCAGTGCTTGATTGAGTCCGTACAAGGCTTTCTTAAGCCTGCAAAGATGGGACTCCTTCCCATTTACCTCAAAGCCCTAAGGTCGCTCTATGTACACTTCTTCCTCAATGATCCCACCAAGGAAAGATGTCTTCACATCCATCTAATGTATCCTCCATCCCATAAATGAAACTAAGGAAATAAGTATTCTAATGGAAGTGTACCTAGCAATTGAGGCAAATGTCTCCTCATAGTCCACTCCCTCCTTTTGGGAGAACCCTCTCACCATGAACCTCCCTTTGAACTTCTCAATGTTACCATCTACTGCATGCTTGATCTTGTAGAGCTACCTGGAACTCACTCCTAACTTCTCCTATGGTCTTAGCACTATGTTCCAAACATCATTCTCCATGATGGAGGTGTACTCCACCATGGCATCTCACCATACCTGCCAGTCTACTGCCTCCTGAAAGTTGGAAGGCTCGGAATCTATGATGTTGCTCATCAATGCCATATAGTCTAGAAACGTCTTCGAAAGTCTTCTCTCTCTAAATGTGCTCCTAGCAGCCTCAACATACTATTGAGCATCCCTCAATGTCTGAGTGAACCATCATGGTCTCCTGACATAACTGGAAGGGCTATTGTCTCCTCCTCTTCACTTGAAGGCTATTGTAATGCTCTGGAAGTCACTAGTGACCCTCGCTCAACCTTCGAAGCTTCCTACTCCACATCCTCGGTCACTGGAATAGGCCCATGGGATGTCTCCACTATGCCCAAGGACGAGGGGGGTCTTGGTTGATAGATGTTGCTTCATAGGGCAATGTTTTAGCGGCTAAGTGGGTGGTGCGATCTCTGGAGCGCTCCGAGC
>JASDQU011028164.1:16021-39966 GCA_032191745.1 Picea mariana
ATTAATATTAAATATTGATATTGTACAATTGAATTACATAAAATTATCAAAGGATGTTAAATCACTTATTTAAAAAAAATGAAGGAAACAAAATAAAAAAATTTAAAATTCTATCACCGCAAGCATAACAACAACCAATGAGCAATACATAGTAAACATGTACTTTTATAACGTATGGACATGAGATTTTATAGAGCATGTACGGATCCTTCATTTCATACTTAGCCACTTTTTGGATCACGGGTTCTTAAGCTGGCGGGCTCAAAATTGAGCCTCTATTGTTCTGTGTCCTACAAATAGCACTCAAAGTTCCGCGATATACAAATTGACATGCGGACTTGCAGGCTCTCTGGCTCAACATTGCACTTCTATTGTCCTGTGTCCTCCAAACAACACTCGGACTTCCGCGACATACAAATTGACAGAATGACTCCAGGACTAGCGGGCTCAAGATTGAGATTGTTTATGGATGGTCATCTTATCTAACATTATCTAAAAACATTATTTTCAAATACTAAATTAGTAATATTAAATATTGATATTGTACAATTGAATTATATAAAATTATCAAAGGATGTTAAATTGTTTATTTTAAAAAAAATGAAGGAAACAAAAGAAAGTTTTTTAAAATTCTATCACTGCAAGCATAACAACGACTAATTTGAATTTTAATGGCCTCTTGTTGATATGATAGCACAATTGCACTTCACACAGTATATATTCGTTGATTTCAAATTATTCCAGGAGATTAATTTTACCAAGTTCATCGATTAAACAAAAAATGCTAAAACAACGACCAATTTGAATTTTAAGGGCCTCTTGTTGATATGATAGCACAATTGCACTTCGCACAGTATATATTCATTGATAATATAGGAGATTAATTTTACCAAGTTCATCGATTAAGGAAAAATGCTAAAACAAGCCACATACTACATTTGTGTCACGACACCATAGAAATTATCAGGCGGATTTGCGGGCTAGTTGGCTAAAAAAATCAATTCTATTGTTCTGTGTCCTCCAAACAACAGTTGGAGTTCCGTAATATACAATTTGACAGATGAATCACACAACCAAGAATCAAATAAACTTCAAACAGGCCGCAAGCAAGTTCCCACAAGGTTCCATAGAGCAGGACGCATCGACCTTTACATCGAACAATTGATATACAAAGAAAAGACGTTGCCACATTCATTTTCTCTTGCATCTGGTATATGTTCCCAGTACAAAATAACTAGGGCCATGGGATATATGGGGTTTGTTGCCATGCTTCCCATTTTTTGGATCGAACAATCCTATGCGCATGCAATTCCAAGTAGCCGAGTTCAACGAACATTCATCTAGATGTTGAAGAAATATTACAGAGACACGTGAGGTATTTTTGTTTCCTGCCAAAGTTTGATATTTTTGTTTTCCCTTCTTCAGTCGATATGCAAAATTGCATTGTCCTCATTTAAGGTGAATTTGTTGTGTATCCGAAGATACCGCAGCATGTAGACACTACTTACCTTTTTCTGTAGATACATTTCATACGACAATTCTGCCAACTTAGGAACCACATTTTGTAACAGAGGTTGTCTAACCGTACAATGCACGGTTGTGTTTCCCACGGTTCGGATGGCATCATTGACACAATGTCCATATATATATGGACATTTTTCATTGCATCGCAGACAATCAATCCTATCATCACTTATCAAAGCGGAGGCAGAAGCAGAAGAGTTGCATTTCACACATATAGGTTCAAAGGGGGTCAAGTACACATTGGTTGCAACTAAAACACCTTCAACCTGGGAACGCGAGGATAGGAATTAATACATTGAACAATATAATACACAACTACACTCTCCCCTCCCCTTAAAAAATAAAAATAAAATAAAACAGGCCGCAGAAATTTGTTGAAGGCTATTTGTATAAGCAAAGTGAGGATGTTTTGTGGATGTATATGCACAACAGTTGTAGAGCTAGCTAGTTTCTTTAGATCCTGTACTATATCTGCTCGCAACTCTGTTACAAACATTGCCTGGGTTGTCCGAAATATCATTTCTCTAACATCCATTTTCTTTGTTATATTTTTGAAGAGCATAAGTGGAATCTGCCTTTTATGCAATTGTTGCTCCATTGACGAAAACAAATTTGAATATGTATCGAACAATTGTAGCTGCAACATGGAACAGTGCAATATTTGTGTAACTTACCCGAGATACATGCACATGTGAAAGTAAAGGACAAAACTGAATATGAAAAGCAGTACCATTGCCTTGTTGTTGTTCGACTCTCCATCCTTTATATGGAGAATGTGTTGCGAGCCAAGTTTTCTCGCCAGTGTGACAGCTGCGCAAATCATTCCGATTGGGTAAATATCAGTGCTCTATGCAAGCTGGTTGATAGTCGAGTCCAAGACGAAACGATATTCTGAACAAACAACGGAAATTTTTTCCACAATACTTGTTTCGTTGAGCGAAATAATTCGATCACAATCACCACGATCATATATTGTTTTGGGCAATATATTAAAATTTGTAATGGATATCCCATTACCCGACAATATATTTTCTGCATGTTTCTGGACAAGTTGTGGAGGAATAGTCAGTGTCACTGTAATCATGGCCTCCTTTTCTGTCATGTCAGCATGCATAATGGATCTAGTTTTGTTTGTCTTGTCCAAGTAGGTGCTATAGATGACCATTATGTCCCCAACGAACACTTGTCCAGTTCGACGGTTGTCCAAGCCCTCTATTGATAGTATTTTGGATGTTACAACTCTAGACCTGGTGACAATTTTTGAACAAGAAAACTGAAGTGAATGGTAGTGTGCATTTTTTTTTATATTCTTCTTTCACTGGCATAAATCTATAAATACACGCATAGCTTCGATGAACTATGGAGCCAGAGTCTTGCAACCACACCTCTTAGTCTGCGGAACATACGGCACATTCAACGTCTCACTTGTACTTGTTGATACTTCTTGTGAACTACAAACCATGTATTGCAGATGACATCAGCGTATTTATCATGCCATAGATGAATATATAGCCGAGGATATTTGTTTGGTAAACATAGTAAGAGTAGAGTGTATGCATCTTTACCTTTGGTCTTGTCAGACTGCTGATGTATGGGATGACTGACTACTCATGCCCATGTCACTAGTCCAACTTTTTCTGATGCAAGCATGTGCAGATGAACATCAGGACTAACAAGCATATGCATTATATATTTTCCATCAGAAGGACTAAATAACCGTAAAATTGTATGCTTCTGATATTTTTAACTAGAAAAATGTTTAATAGTAAACAGGGCATGAAGGCGGGGCACCATGGCCAATCTGTATATCGTGGACCCCCGGAAGCCAGGGGAGAAATATTGAACCTGCCAGCCTGGCACCTGCAATCGACAAAGTGGGTAACTATGGAATAAGGTAGAAGCACGACCATAGATGTGAAACCGTTAGTCCGCCAACCGGCGCACCAAGGAATTTCGGAAAGAACACTAAGTAGATGAATTAGAAAACAAAAGGGATAATAGAAAATGGAAAAAGTAGAAATAGGGAGGGCAGAAAGGCCCATTGCTGCCAAGCCATCATTTTCAAGTCTAATATTATATGCCCCCACCTGGTTTGTATATTTAATTTACCAGCACAATTGGTATACATTTTAGAAGATTGTACCACAGAACCCTCTATTGTTGCACAAAACAATTCATCTTCCTGCCCAACCAACTTGTTTTTTCCAATGTAGCAACGTCGAATATGCAATGGACATGAAGGCAAGTTAGTATGAAGATAGACATCTAAAAGAAAGAGAAACATGTCTATTTACCCGCCAAAGAGTCCATCGTCCTCTCCAACCATTATGTTTGTTTAAATGCAGCAATGCAGTGAAAACACAATGGACATGAAGTAGGTTAGTATGCAGGAAGGCATGTAATGAAGACAAACATGTAAAATAAAGAGAAACAAGGCTATTTACCCATGAAAGAGCCCATCGTCATCTCCAGCCATTCTGTTTGTTTAAATGTAGCAATGCAGCGAAAACACAGCGGACATGAAGCAGGTTAGTATGCAAGAAGGCATGTAATGAAGATAAGTTACCATGTAGGAAGGCATGCAACATGTACATATAATAAACTAGGCGAACACATATACAGACAATAAATGAAATACAAAACAACACAATATGAAATAACAGTACAAGCATGCACCTTTCTATATCCTCTTCAACCGATGCAGTCAAGACTCCGTCGTTTTCTCCAGCTATTCTGTTTGTTTGAATGTGGGAATGCACAAAATACAGTGAACATGAATGGAAGCTGGTATGCATCAGAGAACAAGCAATATGTACATACAGTAAAAGAGACTCAATGAACATTCTAAAAGATAGGCAGAAACATGAACCTTACCGCTTCTCCATCCATAGTTGTAAATGTGTAATTTGTTTTTCCCTGCCCAAAATATATTACAAGCCACAAAATATCACGAAATTGCATGGCCGTAGCTAAACGACTTTTGGTTTTCCATGGAAAATTATCCAGGTATGCTTCCATCGATTGAAATACATGTTCTTTATCCTCTACACAGACTGTTGTGCCCACGATACAATATTTTGGTTTTCCGTGGCAAACTACCCAGACATGCTTCTAGACATCGAAATATAATCTTGTAGAATCTTTGTTGTACATATCATATCTCAAGTACAACACAAAATCGTGTGCACACCAGTCTGTGTAGAGGACAAAGAACATGTAATGTCATATGGGCACATCTGACCATACATGGTTTATAAATGTAGGTTGCATATGCTTTATTATAACAAAAAAATCAGATATTGCAATTCTACATGTAATTCTCCAACAATTTTGCATGCAACTATTTTCTTTCATGCCAACACTAAAGCACCGACAAAATCTCATAGCAAAACAGATACCGACCTTGGTAGATAGGGAAAATAACACAACTGCATGTCAACTCGTGGGTGCAGGGGCTGAACGCCGTAAAGCGCCCCAAAAACAACAATAATCCAAAAAAAAAAAACAGCTTCAACCACCGGCACTGGACCCCAACCTTGCAAGGCCGAATCAAACAAAAGAAAATAGAAAGCACCAAACCAATGGGAAAGAACGAATAGACTGAACTGCACCCCTAGGGCCCCAAAGCGTAATCCTGAGCCAAACAAACACAACCAACAACCCACGAACCAATGAACCAGCAAGAACCACCGAACCAGTAAACAACATATGTATCTCCAACGATTACGAAACTGCAGCCGAAGCACAGAAGGAACCAGAAACATACGATGACCATGCCACTACAAATAAGCAAACATTATTACCTACAAATTGCAAACACTGAAGAGAAAACAAGGAATAGAAAATGAAACTATGACATGGAAACTTACTCCAAAACGATGAAATGCAGAAGCGTAAGTCGAATCGTGAACGAATCAACAACAAGTAGCAATCGACGAACCAACAAAGAAGAAGCACTCACCGAACCAGTAAACAATGTATGTAGCTTCAACTATGACGAAATTGCATTGCAAAGGTAGAAGAAGGATGAAACATACAATGTCTATTCAACTGGCGGTGGACAATAACACTGTACAAAATCACTGCAACATTGTATGAAAAATTTCGAGGAAAAATGTACTCCAAGAAGCGTATTTAGATAAACATTTAAGGTTGTCAAGTTGTCTAAGGACCTCACGGTATGCAAACATTTAAGCTATCAGGCATGTTGGAGGACCTCACGTCATGTAAACATTTAAGTTGTCGGGCCTATTGAAACATCTCGAAAAAAGTGTCAATACATTTCAATACAAATACATGTGGCAAGGACGTTATAAACTTTGGAATTCTCAATCACTATAAAGCTTGGATATCAAAACATTTCAATATGAATAGTACAAATAAAAACTTAGGGATATATTCAGCTAGCAGAAAATGCTAATACAAACATTCGAACTAATGCTAGCATTAATCCACCTTCAAGCAATACATAGGAAAAATATATTATTCAAAAAGACTATATACAATAAAAAGTTTGGATATGTTGCCATATAAAACATTGGGAATAACGAAGCTAGCAATAAGACCTCCAATCTCTTATCCAATCAGATCAATACATATATGGTACTTTTTATTATATAAAAATATATGTTTTTAATTCCCTAACTCCAACAATAGGTATTATGCAAATATTTCTAGTGAAAGGACAAACTAATATGTAGTCAACGAATTATCGATCGCTATAGTCCCTCTATGCCTACGGCAGGGACTAATAATGAAACATGGAGGTAACTGAAATCAACGGATACTAAAATTAAGGCAATGGACAAGCACAAAAGTATTTTTAATTTATGCAAGAATGTTCTCACATGGTTGCAATACATTAATAATTCTTCATTATTGAATATTATGTGTTGGAGATAAACGGGTATTTTATTTTCTTTTAAAGGTAACCTAGGTTGCACAGATACATCAAGTTACTTATTCTATCATATGCATGATTCTAGCTAGTGTAGCACATCCTTGTTGCTTATACATGTGTGAAACCTTTTTAGATTGGTTGACGTCTTAGACAAGTTCTTTTATAGATAGTCTAAATTCCTAGATTTATGAAGCTACAAAGAGTTTGAAATGATTAATTTCATCTTATTTCAGGTGGTTTTGATTAAAAATAAAAATAAGAATAGTTCTATCGACATTACTCTTTTGTGGTACCATTCATCATTTTCTTTAATGTTGTATGGTAATTTATTTGCGCTCAGTCGATGCGACACTTGTAACACATGAATACATGGCAAGTTAATAAGTTGAGTTTATTTAAGTTCATTCGTAATCTAACTTAAAAATTATTTAATATACGACTGTAAATTTGGAGGTGACGTCAATCAATTTTATGCAGGACAAGACACTAAAACTCCAAAGATGACAGCGAGACACATACATAAGTAAATTGAGTGAGCGATATACCACAACATGAGGGAGTTGAACAATGTAATGTTCCCCAACCCATCTAAGGAACATTACGGTGTGAAATACTCATAAAAACAAAATTCAACTATCTAATTAAATTCATGTAGCTTTCAGCTATGAATTAAAAACATATTTAGCCATTGTTTGTTACAATTAATTACATGCATCTACAACCATTTAAAATAGACATGAAATGTAGCTAATAAACTTTATTACAACAACAAATAAATCATTTGATACATAGAGTTAATGCACAACAATTAAACTCATAATACAAACAACAACAAGATAAAACACTTATCTTTTATAAACAGTTGTGCAACCAGCTACTTGGGATGGACGTTCCACCCAACCATAGACTTGTTGTTTCAAATCTCAACAACAATTCACCTCCAAGATGAGGCTAGTAATCCACAAAATAGGGTGGTCTCTCACTATCCACTCACAGTTTAGAAAATCCACAACCCACTGATATTCTCCTATAGTTATCCTGATTTTCCACTAGCTCTCTTCCTCTTGATATGTCCAACCCAAGGAATGTACCCCTTCACTGATTTCAATCCCTCAAGCATCCATTCATTTATCAAGGTCTTTCTGGCATAGGTCACCATGAATCTCACAACTAGGAACTCAAGGGATCTTGTTGCTAGGAAAAACTACCAGCAAACAACAAAAAACACTTGGTGTTACAATACAACTCACACAGGAGTTCATTCTTCAGGCCTGACAACTTGGCTCTTCAATATTCAGCTCTAAAACACTCCAAATACGCTCCATCTTGCTCTAGAATTCTATCTCCATGGATGTTCTAGACCCAAGCTCTCTTTCCTCCTCTCTACTTGTTGTTCATACACAAAACTTGACTGTGTAAACTTGTTGTCCCAACCCATACAAATTTCCTCCCTTTGGCTTGCCTTTCATGACTCACACACTTCCTCAAGTTGATTGTACTCAACCCCCCATGCTCTCAATAACTATGGGATGTGACCACTCACACCCACCCTTTTACATGTATTCAATGATTGGCTTTGGGAACACTTAATCATAAATTAGAAGGTCCATATATCAATTATAGCAAATTTAGAAAAATGGTGTAAGAACCCAATTTGATTAATTAATGTTCACAATTTATTAATGTAAATTAAATTAATTATTGAAATAAATAGATTTTAATCATTTTATTATTTATTATTTTGAATTAAGTAATGTAACAAAAGGGAGGGGATTATTTTATTGTATTAAAGGTAGGTAAAGGAATTAATGAAAAGATAAGGAAAATGGGAATTGAATGGGGGCGGAGTGGGGGATTCGAGAGAGGAGGATAAGAAAGAGGGGGTTGGACTTGGAGAGGGGATTCATTTTTTTTTTTGTTGGAAGGAGAAGGAGAAACCAAAAAAGGGGGAAAGGCAGCAGAATTTTGGAGAGAAGGAAGGATGCAAAATTTCTTTGTGGGTTTTTACTAGTGGATTGTTGTTGATGGGATTTTGGGCTTGGGGGCCAGTAAATCTGATTTCCTAGAGCTAGGGAGTTGGAGAGGTTTTGTTCCTAGCTGGCTGGGAGGAAACAGTTTCAAGCAGTTTTAGTTTCAACAAAACAAGGCACTCAACAAGAAGTTAGGACAACCTTCTCTTTTAAAAGGTAAATTATACATTTATTTTTTTTCTTGAATTAAATTTCACTATGTATTAAAGAAATTACTATCATGTAAATGAATATGGTTTTATTGTCTTTTTAAAACAAAGAGATATAACTTGAATTTCATACTTCATAAAATTAGATTGTCAACCAGATACAACTTCAAAGTTTAATTATGAAGCCCTGGGTAGGGCTTTACAAATGGGTTGAAATAATATACATGGGTAATTCTCCCTTGGACCCCCTCTTAGGCATTCTCTTAGACCCTCCCTTCTCTTGTGGATTAATTCATCCCCCATCTCTGTCCATGCCCCCTTAGCAGTTGGTATCACATTTTATTATTAAAACATAGAAATATAATTCACATATTACATCGCTTAGTCGTAGTCACATATTATATCTACATTAAGCATCAATTAAAATGAGGATTATAGTGGGGATGTTACATTCCCCCTCCCCTACAATCATGCACCATCCTTGGTGCACACTATGTCGATATACATATATCCAAATTTACATCACAATACTTAGAAAATAAAATTCTACATTTTCACAACTCTAGCAACAGTTCCAACCATAATCTCTTGTTCCTCTCAACTCACAGACCCAGGGAATGCACCATTCATTTATCAGGGTTAACCCAAGGAATGTACCATCCGTTTATCAGGTATAACCAAAGGAATGTGGAATTATTTTATCAGGGTCCCTAGCGCAGTTGGCTAGGGCTCTGAGATGCGGTTCTGGAACTCTAGTTGCTCAAAATAGACTCTTATGTTCTCTTTTCTTCAAAAGTGTTAAATATTTGTGGGTATTCTTCTTGCATGTTTTCTTCATGCTCCCATGTAGCATATTTAGGACCATAGCAATTCCATTAAACCTTTACCAACCCTATGGCTTCGTTCATGAACACTTTGACTTTCCGGTCCAAGACGTGTACTGGTTCCACCTGAAAATCTCCTTTGTGTTCCCCCTAGATCACATTCCAATCAATTATGTGGTTAGGGTCATGCACATATTTTATTAATAATGACACATGAAATACATTATGTACTCTCATGGAAACATGAAATGCTAGCATGTATGCAACTAGCCCTATATTTTCTAAGATTTCAAAAGGCCCACAATATCTCACTGCCAACTTAGGGAAACTTCCTAATCTTAACGAACTTCTTTTCACCTTCACTTTTAAGAACACATGTTCTCCCACTTTAAAACATATAAACACTCTATTCTTGTTTGCATAACTTTTCTGCCTATTCTGGGAAGCCTTCAAATTCTGCTTAATCCTTGCCATCTACTCTTCCATTTTCTTTAACAAATTTGGAGCAACAACTGATTTGTCTACTAGATTATCCCAACTCACTTGTATGTTACATTTTCTACCATACAATGCTTCAAACAAACTCATTTTTAATGAAGCCTGATACCCATTATTGTAAGCAAATTCCACCAAATGAATATAATATCCCCACTTTGATGGATGGTTCATCACATACATTCTAAGAATGTCCTTAACTATTATGTTAGTCCTCTCTATTTTCTCATCTGACTCTGGGTGATACGTTGTACTGAGACTTATATTTGTCCCAAAGCCTTTAAGCAAACCTTTCCAAAATTTGGAAGTAAACTTTGGATCTCTGTCTGAAACTATTGCCTTAGGCATCCCATGTAGCCTAACAACGTTTTTCATATAAATTTTTGCAATATTTGTTGCCTTGTGTGTTGTCATCACTGGGATCAAATGCACTTCCTTTGTCAATTTATCCACCACCACCATGATGGAGTCATATTGTTTCATTGTTATGGGCAATTTAATAATAAAATCAACCATTACAACTTTCCACTTCCATTTTGGAATGGGTATTGACTCTAACAAACTTGTTGGATGCCTATGTTATGTTTTCACCTTCTGGCACTCTAAACATCTGGATATGTAATTATCCACTTTTTTCTTCATTCCTGGCCAAAAGTATTGGCTTCTGTAACACACCCGACCCCTAAACGCTCTTTTAAGGGGTGGGGTATCATAATTTCATTTTCCTTAACTATCTCAAATCTTAATTTCGGGATCTCTATCACGTCCTTCTCATCAAGAACTCTCCAACCACTGCCTCCATGCTCAAATCTGAGCTCTGGAATGGCAGATACGCCCTTCCCAAGTTATTTTGACTTTTATTGGTCAAAGGCCATGTGGCGCTCACATGGATCCACCTCACACGTATTGTCTCAAGTTCCTTCATCCACAATGGAATTCCATCCACCATCCAATCCCACGACTGGACTCAATCTTCATCTAACACGTAGGCCAGTAGGGACTTCGATGCTTCGACGCTTTGGCACTTCAGCGTTGAACGCCTCTTTACTATCTACGCACGAGACCTCCCGGAGTCCCGACCTCCGGAAGTCTCGTAAGCTTGCCATGTGGCTCCGACCTTTGGGTCTTTTGGTCTCTCTATAATTCTACACCCCAAATCCTCTAGAGTCTCGAAGTCCCGGACTCCTGGAGTTCCGGTCACTTCACCAACCACTTTGGCTAGGTGGGCACGTACCGGGGGCTAACACTTAAAAGGAGCCAAGGGTGACACGTGTCACATATCAATGGGTCTATAGGGTATGTGATACGCACGAATCCAGGTGACACGTGGCACATAAAACTTGGGTCCATGTCACCCTAGGTGACGTCACTGCACCACGTCACTCTGAACTAATCATCTTTCATGCCCTTCAATCTCGCGGCCAAGGCATGTCCACATAACCCTTGGATCAACGACCTCTGCTACTTCATAACTTCGACATTCGGGGTTTCATGGTGTACACTTCTCCTTTCTTATGGAGTTGGTCAACGTCAGGCTAACTACAACCTAGATCTAATGGTCTGAGGGTGTCGATGTAACCTCAGAGATCTAGGGCTTGTAACTTCCGCTCAAGGGTCTCTTGGGTCCCGTTGTTGGGCCACTCCTAGAGGGACACCTATCATCCCAAAACACTTTGGTAAGAATGTGTGGCACCTTCCTCAGGTCACCGACATCCCCTTACCATATCACGAGGTCACCACACCTGACAACATCGTCACTTGACACGTGGGCCCCCACGTGCTCTCGACATGATACACACGTCCTCACGATCAAACAATCGAGAGGGATCCCTAAGGATCCTTAGATTCATGGTCCACATTACTTCGCGACTCCAGCCTTCGGGGGTTTAGGCTCTACAGCCACTCCATTCTCTCGAAGAAAGACTTCGCCGAAGTACTGTGTACAGGTCCCTCCTCCTGAATGATCGGACGGCAGGCGGGATTCCTAACGATTTCCCCAAATCTACAACTCTCCTTTACTTCGTAACTTCAGCGTTCGGGGAGTTTGATGCTATGGCATCTCCATTCTTCTGAAGGGGAACTTCACCGAAGTCGTCTCGGTGTAGATCCAATGGCAGAGGGAACACCCAAACATTCTCGATTGGTGGCTCGTGCTACTTCGCGATGGGGAGTTGGATCCCAGTTTAGTTGGTAAGACGGGTTCATATAACCACTAGGGTAATCGCCCAACGTCGGTCGACCTTACATGTAACTGTGACTCTCGGTCACCTTCAGTCGATTTGTGACTATTAGGGCTGACAATACTCAAAAGTCCCAGACTTTCGGAGCTCTAAAGCCAGAAGGACTTAGCTCCCTTAGGCTTAGCATGGAGTTCCTAGACCTTGGTAACATGGGTCCTTCTAAATCTCGCGAATTAAACAAAATTTCCTCATCGTGGATTTGCTAAGGACTTGGGCATAATATCCCAGTCGCACAACAAGGAGTCTGAAGAAGATATCCTCTTCAGACGGACAGTGCCAGATTGACGCAATACTTTCTATTTCGGACGTCCTACAGGTTTACGTCCCACGACACCTCAAGGCTAAGCTAGGGCATATAGACAATTAATCAGAAGCATAAGTTCACAGGAAGATAAATTCATACACATAACTTGATCGTTCAATACATAAACCATTCTTAGATGTATAAATACATGCATTCACCCATTATTCCATTTCAATGCATAGAGTATGAAAACACTTATCGTAACTAGACGACGTGATGTGACTGCTGAAATGGGTGTCTATTTCCACCCAACCATAGGCTCAGTCACTCCTAACGGATTTACCATTGACCACCCCCGAGCTAGACCATGATGCTTTGAGATAGAATCCTTTCTTCTGGCTCAACGACAGTTAGGGACATAGATTACTCTCCTCCTCCCACTAGATCTTGGTAACGAGTTTTCTCTTTACCAAGCAAGGAGGTATGCCTGAGTACTTCCTCAGTCACTCACCGGCCTCATTTATAAGCTTGTATCATAACCCTGCTAGCCACTTCCTGCAACCAGAACATGTTTGTTTCTCAGTTCTTCCTCGAACTTGAGAGCTTAGTATCTCTTCTCTGCTTCTCTTCATGGGTCTTCCTCTACCCACCACGCCTTCCTTTCTTGCTTTCCTTAGCAAGATTGCATGTGGCGTGAATTCCCAGTCTATGGTCAGGTCTAAAATCCTTGCAGATGGGTGCTCTACCCCATCCCCTCATTAACTCTTGAGGAGGTCTTCCCACCTACCAGCCTGACTGTAATTCATTCCTAGGTCAAAGGACTGTTCTAGTCCTAAGCAATTAAATCCAACAAGGTACTGGTTTGGTGGGGGTTATCTCAACCATTCCTGTTTCCCCTCACCATCTCTTTCATAACATCTGTGGTCTATCTTGGCAAACCCCCCTTTCAACAGTTATGCAACACTTATCCATTTTCACTTAATAACAAAAATTACATTCATTGACCTTTTATACAAAGTTTCATCAAATCAAACATTCGCACATATCGAGTTTGCCATAGTCTCTTGGCCAATATAGTTATATTTACAAACTGGGGGAAACAGGGGTGTTACAATCCCCTCCCGCTTAAAGGAACATCGTCCTTAATGTTCTATCTGTCAATGTGATATGTATATTCATAAGTAAACAAAATGGATATGTCTGTCTCATGGCATCCTCCATTTCCCACGTAGCCTCATCTGGGCCAAAGTGTTTCCACTACACCTTGACCTGTGCAATGGTTCGGTTTCTGAGTGAGGTTTCCTTCATGGCTAGTATGCATTGAGGTTCTGGCAGGAATTCTCCCTCCAGCTCTACCTGAATCACAAACTAGTCAATTATATGATTATAATCATGTACATATTTCTTCAATAATGAAACATGGAAAACATTATGTGCCTTCATTGTGGGAGGGAGTGCTAGGCTATAGGCTACAGGTCCCACTCTATCTAAGATTTCAAAGGGTCCACAATATCAGGGTGCCATCTTGGCACAAGCTCCCATTCTCAGGGAACCCTTCCTGGGTCTAATTCTGAGATAGACATGGTCTCTTGTATTGAACTCTCTCGGAGTTCTCTTTATGTCGACGTAACTCTTCTGTCTATCCTGAGAAGTTTTCATATTTTTCTTAATCTGAATCACTTGTTGTTCCATTTCTTTCAACATGTCAGGACCAACAATAATTCTATCCACTGGATTACTCCAGCTGATTGGAATCTTTCACTGTCTACCATAAAGGGCTTCAAAAGGGCTCATCTTCAGTGACTCTTTATAACCGTTTTTGTAAGAAAATTATACCAATGGTAGGTAGTCTTCCCACTTCTTAGTTTGATGCATTGCATGCATCCTTAACATGTCTTCTAATATTTGGTTCACTCTTTCTGTCTGTCCATATGTTTGAGGGTGATAGGTTGTGCTAAAAAACAATTTAGTCTCAAAACCAGCCATTAAGGACTTCCAAAATCTTGAAGTAAATTTTGTGTCTCTGTCAGATATAATCTCCCTAGGCATGCCATGAAGTATAAATATCTCCTTCATGAATATGTTGGCAATATCTATTGCCTTGCAAGTTGACTTGACAAGAATGAAGTGAGCAAACTTTCTCAATTTTTCCACCACCATCGTGATGGCATCATTCTGCTTGGTCGATTTTGGTAATCCGGTGATGAAATCCATGGAGATGGTTTCCCATTTCCATTCTCGAATTGGTAGAGGCTGTGACAACTCTGCTGGGTGTCGGTGTTCTACCTTAACTTGCTGGCATTCTGGACACTTAGCTAGATAGTCATCTATGTCCTTTTTTAATCCAGGCCAAATAGAATTGTTTCCTAGTAGTCGTGATCCTTTTCTAATAAACTGGATGACCAGTATATGGTCTCTTGTGTAGTTCATCCATTATGAACCTCTTCAAGTCATCACAATTTGGAATATACAATCTATTTCTATAAGTCAGCAGATGTTCATCAAGCATCTGATAGCCTTCATACTTTAGCTTTATGGGCTCTTGCCTTAGGTATGATGTCTCGGTCTTGAAAAATGCATATGATTCTTGTGCATTCTTGACTCTCTCCCTGACATTCATTTCACAAGTGTTCACCGCTGCCAGGTGAATCATTTTCACACTTCTGCTAACAACATCGGCCACCCTATTTTCCTTTCCTTTTATGTGTTTGATTTCAAAATCAAACTCACTAAGGAGAGCCATCCACCAAGCTTGTCTAGCATTGAGTTTTGGTTGATCAAATAGGTGCCTCAACCCATAGTGGTTTGTCATAAGTATAAATATCCTACCCAAGAGGTAATGCCTCCACATTTTTAAAGCATGTACTATGGCAACCAACTCTAGATCATGGGTCACATAATTGATTTCGTGCTCATTCAATTTTCTGGATACGTAGCGAATTATACATCCTTCTTGCATAAGTACTCCTCCGAGTCCTTCCTTACAGGCATTTGTACACACGAGTAAGTCATTATTAGGGTCTGCAATCTTCAGCACAGGTGCATGGGTTAGAAGGTATTTTAGTTCTTGACATCTTTCTTCACATTCTGATGTCCAAGTGAATTTAACCCCTTTTTTCTAAAGGGTAGTGATTGGACAACCAATCTTAGAAAATCCTGTTATGAATCTTCTATAGTATCCTGCTAAGCCCATAAAGGATCTGATATCAGATACATCCTTTGGGGTAGGCCATTCCATGATAGATCTTATCTTGTCAGGGTCCACTGACACTCCTTCTTCAGAAATAACATGGCCTAAGTAATGGACTTGCTTCTGGAAAGAGCCACACTTGCTAAACTTACCGTAGAGATGATGCTCTCTTAGTACTTGAAGCACTAGTTTAAGATGTTCTTCATGCTCCTATTTATTCTTGGAGTAGATTAGGATATCATCAATGAAAACCAATACAAACCTGTCTAGGAATTTGCTGAGTACATTATTCATGAAGCACATAAAAGTGGCGGGGGCATTGGTTAATCCAAATGGAACCACCACAAATTCATAGTAACCATATATTGTCCTGAAGGATTTTTTGTGGATGTCTTCATCCTTGATTCGGACCTGATGGTATCCAGACCTTAAGTCRATCTTTGAGAAAAATGGAAGCATCCCTTAATTGGTCAAACAAGTCATCGATTCTTGGTAAGGGATACTTGTTCTTTATGGTTTTCTTGTTGAGTTGTCTATAGTCTATGCACAGTCGAAGTGTGCCATCTTTCTTTTTCACAAACAAGGTTGGTGCTCCCCATAGAGACATGTTGGGCCAAATGTATCCTTTTTCCATCATTTCCTTTAGTTGTAGCTTGAGCTCAACTAGCTCTGGTGTGCTCATCCTATAGGGCATTGTAGACACTGGCACTACTCCTGGTGCAAGTTCTATTGAGAAGTCAATGTCTCTTCTCGGAGGTAGACCTGGTACTTCTTCGGGAAACACATCTTTATACTCTCTTAATATGGGGTGGTCCTCTAGGTTTGGTTTGTCATACTCAACAGATTCCAACACCTGTATTGCATATAGAGGACATCTCTTTCTGCAATACTTTTTCATTTGAAGTGTTGATATTCATTTCACTGAGACATGCTTTTGAATCCCTTGGAGGGTTATTTTTCTCCCTTCTTCATTTTCACATTCCAAAGTTTTATGGTAACAGTCCAACTTGGTTTTATAAGTGGCTAACTAGTCCATACCAATCAACAGGTCATAAGATCCTAGGGGAAGTATGTTAAGGGTCGCTTTGGTGGGCAATCCATCCATAATGAATTGACAAGCTGGTATGACCTCTGCTACCTTTATTTTGGTTCCAGTGGCTAGTTGTACCAACCAGGGCTTAACATGTCTAACTAGTTGCAGTTTACACTTATCAATAGTTTGAGGGGCCACATAACTCAAATTATAACCAGGGTAAATTAAAATAGAAACTAAATGGTCGGCAATCATACCTTCCATATCCACCACTGAAACTTGGTGGTCGACTTGTTTATTATCCAACGCTGCATAAATCTGTGGCATGATCCTAGCCCTATTGTTTTGTTGTCTGTGTGGAAAATCGCTCAACAAATATTCTTCTTCACAACCCCAACATTTCAAGGGTTTTCTCTTTGGGTTATTAGTCTTTCCTGGGGTTGCTCCAAAAGGTTTATTTCCACTCTGGGAGGGGAAATTTTGTTGATACACACTTCTAGTAGGAAGGCTCATCCTAGAATCCTTCCCATATTTCTTAAATCTTGAGTATTTAAACCCCTTCTTCTTGAATCYYGAACKACTCTTMTTYTTGAAGTGTTTCTCAAACTATTTCCATGACAATTCCTTCTCATGGATTCCTTTCACATTCCTAAGGTCTTCCCACCAAATGGAAGCCTTTCCTTTCAGGTTGAAGATGGCTATTTGAGCCTTCAAGTTTTCAGAGTAGTCATGGACTCTGGAGTACTTCTTTAAACTAAGCAACCAAGCTTCTGCCTCTTCCCCTTTCTTAATCTCTCCATCGAAAGAGGGTAGTTTGGATTTCTTTAACTCTTCAGGATCACGACTTTTGGAATGCTTTCACTTCTTTCCTTTCCTTTGAGAATGTGAGCTAGTTTTGCTACTAGAAGATCCCTCGGAGTTTCCATTTTCCTCTCTAGAGGACTCTCCCAATGAGTTTCCCCTGCCTCCAGGTGGGGCCTTCCTCGAGGTACTCCTCCTAGTGTGGCCACTTATGGGACCATGTTTTCGTATCTCAGGTGGACTTTGACTTCTCTTCGTATGTCGTCGATCCACATGACTGGTTGCGAGTCCATGCTACAACTGCCTCTGTATATCGGATAAGCTCTGTAGCAAGACTGCATTAATTTTCATTTGTTTTTCTTCATCCTTTATCAACCTTTCATTGTCGACCTTGCAACTCTGTAATTCGGCCATGAAGCTCCTTACAGTTTCATCCAGAACCGGAGGGGTTTCCACCACCCTCCTTTCATCAGATTCTCCGTCTCTATTGTGGGAGCCATCCACAACTTCATGGTGCATCACCATTCTTTATACTTTTAGTTTTTCCGCTATTTACTGACTGCTTGAGTGCTGACAAAACACTTATTGTTAGCCAACAGTCTATTAGTTTATGAACAACACGCAGTTCATATTTCTTAAATACACACACAATAGAAAGTTTCATTCTTTTCTTCAGTAAAAGTTTAACCAGACTCTTTAGGAAAGAGGTAAGATAGGGTGTAACCCTTAAAAGTCCTTTAAATATGCTTTTTACGTAACTCATCCATGAGCCCAAGCAGGCCAAGTGTTGTAACCATGCTCTGCTACCAATTTGTAACACACCCGACCCCTAAATACTCTTTTAAGGGGCGAGGCATCATAATTTCATTTTCCTTGACTATCCCAAATCCTAATTCTGGGATTTCTATCACATCCTTCCCATCCATAACTCTCCAACCACTGCCTCCACGCTCAAATCTGAGCTCTGGACTGGCATATACACCCTTCCCAAGTTCTTCCAGCTTTTATTGGTCAAAGGCCATGTGGTGCCCACGTGGATCCACCTCACACGTATTGTCTCCAAGTTCCTTCATCCATGGTGGAAGTCCATCCATCGTCTGATCCCACAACTGGACTCAATCTTTGTTTAACATGAAGGCGTCTAATACGCAGGCCAGCAGGGAATTCTACACTTCGGCACTTTGGCACTTCGACACTAAATGCCTCTTTACTGTCTACGCACGAGACCTCCTAGAGTCTTGAACTCCCAAAGTCTCATAAGCTTCCCACGTGGCTCCGACCTTCGAGCCTTTTGGTCTCTCTATAATGCTACACCCCAAATCCTCCGGAGTTCCGAAGTCCCAGACTCTGAGAGTTCCGGTCACTTCACTAACCACTTTGGCTAGGCGGGCACGTACTAGGGGTTGACATGTAGAAGGGGCTAGGGGTGACACATGTCACATATAAATGGGTTTATAGAGTATGTGATACGCACGAATCTAAGTGACACGTGGCACGTCAAACTTGGGTCCATGTCACCCTAAGTGACGTCACTGCACCACATCACTATGGATTGATCGTCTTTCATGCCCTTCGATCTTGTGGCCAAGGCATGTCCACGTAACCCTTGGATCAATGACCTTTGCTACTTCGTAACTTCAGCGTTTGGGGTTTCATGGTGTACACTTCTCCTTTCACCCAGAGTTGGTCAGCATCGGGCTAACCACTACCTATATCTAATGGTCTGAGGGTATCCATGTAACCTCAGAGATCTATGGCTCATAACTTCTGCTCATGGGTACCTTGGGTCCCGTTGTTGGGCCACTCCTAGAGGAACACTTTTCATCCCAAGACACTCCGATAAGAATGTGTGGCACTTGCCTCAGGTCATTGACGTCCCCTTACCATACCAAGAGGTTGCCACACCTTGCAACGCTGTCACTTGAAACATGCCCCCCCACGTGCTCTCGAGATGATACACACGTCCCCACGATTGAACGGTCGAGAGAGATCCCTAAGGATCCTTCGATCCACGGTCCACATTACTTTGCGACTCCGACCTTCGGGGGTTTTGGTTCTACTGCCACTCCATTCTCCCGAAGCAAGAATTCGTTGAAGTACCGTGTATGGGTCCCTCCTCTTGAATGATTGGATGGTAGGCGAGGTTCCTAATGATCTCCCCAAATCTACGGCTCTCCTTTACTTCATAAATTCAATGTTCATGGAGTTTGATGCTATGGCATCTCCATTCTCCCGAAGGGGAACTTCGTCGAAGTTGTCTCGGTGTAGATTCAACGACTGAGGGAACCCCTGAAAATTCTCGATTGATGGCTCGCGCTACTTCATGATGGGGATTTGCATCCCGGTTTAGTCGATAAGATAGGTTCATCTAACAACTAGGGTAACCTCCCAACGTCGGTCGACCTTATAGGTAACCGTGACTCTCGGTCACCTTTGGCTGGTTTGTGACTATTAGGCCCGACAATACTCCGAAGTCCCAGACTTCTGGACCTCTAAAGCTAGAAGGACTTATCTCCCTTAGGCTTAGCATGGGGTTGTTAGACCTTGGTCACATGGGTCCTTCTAACTCTCGCGAGTTAAACACAACTTCCTCATCATGGATTTGCTAAGGACTTGGGCATAATATCTCGGCCACATAATAAGGAGTCTGAAGAAGATATCCTCTTCAGATGAACAGGGCTAGATTGACGCAATACTTTCTATCTCTACCGTCCTACAGGTTTACGTCCCACGACACGTCGAGGCTAAGCTGGGGCATATAAACGATCAATTAGAAGCATAAGTTCACAGGAAGATAAATGCATACACATAACTTGATCGTTCAATACAAAAACCATTCTTAGATGTATAAATACATGCATTCATCCATTATTCCATTTCAATGCATAGAGTATGAAAACAATTATCAAAACCAAACGAAGTGATGTGACTACTGAAAGGGGTGCCTGTTTCCACCCAACCATAAGCTCAGTCACTCCTAACGGATTTACCACTGGCCACCCCTGAGCTAGACCACGATGCTTTGAGATAGAATCCTTTCTTCCGGCTCAACGACAGTTAGGGATGGAGGTTACTCTCCTCCTCCCACAGGATCTTGGCAACAAGTTTTATCTATACCAAGCAAGGAGGTTTGTCTAAGTACTTCCTTAGTCACTCAACAACCTCATTTATCAGCTTGTATCATAACCCTGCAAGCCACTTCCTACGACCAGAACACATTCGTTTCTCAGTTCTTCCTCAAACTTGAGATCTTAGTCTCTCTTCTATGCTTCTCTTCACAGCTCTTCCTCTGCCCACCACACCTTACTTACTTTCTTTCCTCAGCAAGATTGTGTGTGGCCCAAATTCTCAGTCCATGGTCAGGTCTAAAATCCTTACAGATGGGCGCTCTGCCCCATCCCCTCATTAACTCTTGAGGAGGTCTTCCCACCTACCAGCCTGGCTGTAATTCATTCCTGGGTCAGAGGACCGTTCTGGTCCTGAGCAATTAAATCCAACAAGGTACTGGTTTGGTGGGGTTATCTCAACCATTCCTGGTTCCCCTCACCATCTCTTTCATAACATCCATGGTCTATCTTAGCAAACCCCCCTTTCAACAGTTATGCAACACTTATCCATTTTCTCTTAATAACATAAATTCCATTCATTTACCTTTTATACAAAGGTTCATCAAATCAAACATTCACACCTATCGAGTTTGCCATAGTCTCCTGGCCAATATAGTTATATTTACAAACTGGGGGAAACATGGGTGTTACAACTTCTTACCATTGCAATTGTATTCTAATATTTTGAGTGTCCAACATATGGCACATTATGCATTTCCTTCAAAACTGCATTTTTCAACTCATTGGAATTTGACACATATAATTTGTCTTTGTACATGAGAATTCCATCTTCTTCTAGTTCATAACAAATAAAATTATGCTGAAAATTACCTTGTTGTAATGTCTCTTTTATTTTTAGATAGTGATGATCTAAATTTATTACTGCAATGATTTGATCTTTCATATCAATCATGTACATGTTGATGGCTGCAATATGCACTTCACGAGCTCTCGTGTTGAATACATCAACCACTTGATTTCCTTGCCCTTTATATGCTTAATTTCAAAGTCATACTCACTTAGAAATTTTAGCCATCTAGTTTGTCTAGAATTTAATGTTGGTTGTCCAAACAAATGCTTTAGACCATAGTGGTATGTTCTTAGCTCAAATTTATTACCCATGAGGTAATGTCTCCACATTTTTAATGCATATACAATTGTTGCTAACTCTATATCGTGAGTAGCATGATTTTTCTCATGATCTTTTAATTTTCGAGACTCATAGCATACCACATGATCANTTTCCTTGCCCTTTATATGCTTAATTTCAAAGTCATACTCACTTAGAAATTTTAGCCATCTAGTTTGTCTAGAATTTAATGTTGGTTGTCCAAACAAATTCTTTAGACCATAGTGGTATGTTCTTAGCTCAAATTTATTACCCATGAGGTAATGTCTCCACATTTTTAATGCATATATAATTGTTGCTAACTCTATATCATGAGTAGAATAATTTTTCTCATGATCTTTTAATTTTCGAGACTCATAGCATACCACATGATCATTTTGACTAAGAACTCCATCGAGTCCTTCTTTGCATGCAGAAGTGCACACAACAAAATATTCATCTGAATATGAAAGCTTTAATATTGGCACACTTGTCAATATGTCTTTCAATTGTTGAAATCTTCTTTCACACTTGGAAGTCCATTCAAATTCCACTCCCTTATTTTGCAAAGAAGTGATTGGACTTGCAATCTTTGAAAATCCTTTTATGAATCTTCGGTAATAACTGGAAAGATCCATGAATGATATGAATTATGTAACATTATTTGGTGTTGTCCATCCTATAATGGCCTTTATCTTCTCAGGATCAACTTTTTTCCCTTCTGTTGAAATGATATGCCCCAAGTCATGAATATTCTTTTGATAAAAGATGCACTTACTTAGCTTAGCATACAATTATGCTCTCTTAAAACTTACACCACCATTCCCAAAATTTTCTCATGCTCCTCTTCTGACTTAGAGTAGATGAGTATATCATTTAGGAACACAATTACAAACTTGTCAAGGTACTCCTTGAGCACTCCATTCATTAGACACATAAAAACAGTTGGGGCATTTAATAGTCCAAATGGCACCACAATGAATTCATAATGCTTGTATCTTTTCCTAACTATTGTCTTGTTGATGTATTCGTCCTTTACTTCACTTAATGATAACCTGATCTCAAGTCAATCTTTGAAAAGATTCTTTCACCTTTCAATTGATCAAACAAATCATCAATTCTTGGAAAAGGACATTTATTCTTTATGGTTACGTTATTCAACTGTCTAAAATCAATACACAACCTTAAGCTTTCATCTTTCTTCTTCACTAAAAGAACCGGGGCTCCCCATGGTGACACACTTGGGCATATGTGCCCCTTCTTTAACGACTCTTCAAGTTGCATCAACAACTCTTTCAATTCTAGTGTGCCCATTCTGTATGGTGTTTTTGACACTTGGGAAACTCCTGGCACCAAATCAATAGAGAAATCAATGTATCTCTTTGGTGGAAATCCCAAGATTTCCTTAAAAACATATTCAAAATCCTTGAAGACCGGATGGTCTTTAGTGCTTGCGACTTTATTTCTGGTTGCTTCTTCCATATGGGCTGCAAAAATTTGACATCCCTTCCTAAAACGTTTTTTCAACTGCATAGCTAAAATTTCTCTAACAACTATAACTCTTGGAATACCTTGAATCTTGCCTTGTTTCCCTCCTTCATCAAGACATGTGATTGTCTTGTTGTAACAGTCTAAGACAACATGGTGGTTTTCCAACCAATCCGTGCTAATTAGACAGTCATATGAACCCAACGATATGATGTATACATATAACTTTGTGTTGATTACAATCATGCCTAACAAACAATCTTTAACAAAATCATTGATTTTCCTCTTAGCTCCTGTCGCTAATTGAATTAACCAAAATTTCTTATGCTTACTCCTTTGCAAGTGAAATATTTCAACAATGTTAGAGTTTATGTAACTATGGCTAGCTCCATAATCAATTAAAATTGTTATGGGTTGGTTATCAATCTCACCTTCCACTTCAATCATGGGAGATTGATATTTCGCTTGCTTGTTGTCCAAGGCTGCATAAATACTTTGCATGTTTCCTCCCATGTCTTCCACTATTTCATCTTCTTGAATGTTGTGGACAGTCCTCATTCTTTCTTATTTGTGAGGGAAGTCCCTATATAAGTGACTTCCTTCACATCCCCAACATTGTATAGGCTATTGGATTGGCCTTTTCCCAAATGAATCTACATTATTGTGCTCATTTTGGGGTGATTGACCTTGTTGATTTGCTTGAGAGTTATTCTTGAAAAAGGGTGGCCTAAAACCTTTCTGTCTTTGATTCTTTTTCCCTTTCATCTTGTCATTCCAAGCTTTTTGAAAAATTGGTCTTCCTTTGTTTTGCT